>JZKD02S1758114.1:545358-564187 GCA_000966675.3 Picea glauca | reverse complement strand
TTATAAACAAATTATGTGATTTTTTTTATTATTTTTTGTTTTTATTATTATATATATAGAGAGTAGCAAGCTGCTTTACATATAATATGAGGAAATGTTGTCACCTAAAATGTTATCATAATTTTAAGTCACATTGTTTTTAAAAGAAATAAATAATTAAGTACATGACAACTTTAAAAAAATTAAACCATTATAAATTCATCTTAAATACGACCATACGATTATTTACTCACTATCATTTGACCATTAAATTATAATATGTTTTGTGGCCTTAAAAAAACTCTATACATCACAACTTTTAAAAATTAATCCAACATAAATTTATCTTAGACCTTGATGTATAAAATTATACAATTATTTCCTCACTATCAATTGACTCCTAAATTATAATATTTTTTTTAGCCTTAAAAAAGTAAAATATTATATGGAGTAATTATAAAATTAACATAAATTTATCTTAAATCTTAAGAGTATCTATGTACTCTATAATCCTATACTATATAAATGTTTTTGGAACATGTAATTTCTACTTATCTTAGGTGTGATCTCATATGTGGTGTTGATTAAGGTTGATTGTCATTGATGTCAACCACTGAAGAAAGTTTGGTAGCACAAAGGTTTGGGTAATGGACCCAAGTATGTTTGATGTAAAGATGACTCATTATTGTCTTATCATGGTTTATAATAAGTACAAATGGATGAACTCCAAAGTGGTCCCCTTATGGTTAAATCCCTCACGGGAAGATGCTTTGCTGATTGAGTTATCCTAGAAGTATGGTTAGAGAACCCATGTGGAATAATGAGATGAAGGTCAGTGAATTTGTCAGTGAAACTATCCTATATGGATAGTGTTTGTCATGCCATTTCCGGTGGTATGTGGAACTTCACATAACTCCTCACAGTTAGAGAGTTATGGCCATATGAAGTTGGAGGACCCTCATGAGTCATCTAGAAGCCTCAAAAAGTCAAAGTGTTTGCAAAGAGATTATTTAAATAATAAAGTTAATGGAGAAATCTTTAAAATAAGGAAAGTGGAATACTACATGAAAGTATAAATAAGAGGCAAGCCTCTCTCATTAAATCACACTTGAACATATTGAATATATTTTGTTGTGTGAGGCTTATTGCAAGTACTCATTGATACATATAAAGATGCAAAAGTCTAAGGTAGTACGAAGGGTTGACAAAGAAATTCTCGAAATTACATTGAATACAAAAAACCCTATTTTCTGAAGCGTACGTGGGATGACAGTGTATAGGGTGCGTACATACTGAGGCGTATGCAGGCTGGCAGTGTATAGGGTGTGTACATGTTGGTAAAGCCATGGAACTTGAGAAGATGAAGATACATAGGTTCTAAATTCTGAGATCAAGCTCTCTGGAAGGTCTACAGTGCTCAGATACATCATATCTATCCATTGATTCAAAATGTATGTCTTATTTCTATGAATAGTTGGATTTTGATGTATGCAGGAGAAATGGTTATGGAGAATTGAGGATTCTCCCTAGAGAGACTAGTGGCTGCAGGGGATCTTCTGCATAAGTTATATCTACACAAATATAGTGATGATATATTTATCATTGATACTTCTTGTTGAGGCACATCTTGTATTTATTGGCATATGGTTAAGGGTTTGTAGTACATGGTTGAAAGCTTGTATTTGTGAAGTGATTGATGTACTCAGAGGCTAAATATCAGAAAGGGTTTGATGACTAGATCATGTGAGGGATATTATAATTGTTCATGATTACACACACCTATATGGAAAATGACTACACACACACACACACACACACACACACACACACACACACACACACACACACACACATATATTATTCTTTGGGTAAAGGTTGTGTATGAGGATGCATGCACAGGGTATAGTTATAGTCTAGATATAGTGATAGGTTACAGATCTATGTGAAAGAAGTTATAGAAGGTCAGAAGTTTTCAAGAGAAAGGAAACCCTAGTTTTAAGAAGGCATACACAGGCTGCATAACAGTTTGGTCGCATACATATATGGATTGCATAACAGATAGGGCGCATACATATGCATGCTACAACACTACAGGTCACATACCTGTTGTATTTTTGTTGATACATGTTCAGTTCTAGTACAGATTGATTACATGGCAGTTGTACAGGTTGGATGCAGGTTAGTGGTACAGATTGATACAGTTGTACAGTGGTATATCTCACAGTGATAGTGTGACAGTGGTTACATCATTCTACTTCTACTTCAGGGATGTTGGATGGGGCAAGGACATGTGGTTGTAGCCAGAGAACATAGGGGGTTGTAGTCTCCTTTTGGTTGTATCCAGAGAATTGGGGAGTTGGAGCTTCCCTCAGGTCGTAGCCTGAGAAACTAGGGGGTTGGAGCCTCCTTCTGGTTTTAGATGGAAAACAAAGGAAGTTGGTGCTTCCAATGAATGTAATTCTTCAAGACATATAAGAAGAACCATTCCGTGGTTTTCTCCCGCTTTAGGTTTCCACATAAAAACATTGGTGTACTGTGTATGTGTGTGATTTCTCATTTTTTCATTGTTTATTTACTCTGTAACTATTGGATGATAATGCTACATTGATATAACAATTGTATTTTTGGAGAAAAATGATTAGATTTCTCTATTATTGATTCACCCCCCCTCTCAGTAATCCAATATGTGGTTGTAATGGCTATTGACCTTAATATTATAAAGAGTTGGTATCTACATAGAGAATTTGTTCCTAGCTTGTAGGAGTTTTTTGGAACTACTTGGATGTGATATATTTTCCCCAACTAGATGCTTCCTAGAATGGTGTGAGGTATTCACTTGACTAGATAGATTTCATGATCAAGGTCATTTGTCTATCTTGATACAAAGCTTGTTCTATTTATATGTGTACAATTACATGTATTGAATAGAGCGCTCACCATATATTTTGATGTGTGAAAATAAATGTATACTCTCCCCCATTTTTAATAGGGTATCAGAGCAGGTATGGTCTTAAACTCCTCATAAGAGGGACTAGGAACATGTTCAGAGTAGAGTAGATTGTTTTGAGAGTGGATAGTTTGTTTGGTGTGTTCGATCTCATTGAAAGGTGTCTTGGTAGATGGAAATATGCCCATAGGATGATTAGTTGTTTAGTATTTATAATCATGTTGGTGTTTGGCCCTTGAGTACAATAGGTTCTCAATGAATCTAAGGTATCATTCATACGTTTGGTTTCCATCTGCTACATGTTCAAGTTAACACCCCTTACAAAACTTTTTCGTAAACGTTTTATAGAATTTTAATTCACCGTGATGACCTCTTAATGACCTAGACACATGCAATTTGACTCAACCTCCCATTGCAAAGACAAAAATCCACATGACCATTCTATTCACCTTTAAAATATTCTCTACAATTCTTGTTGATCAAATAAATAAAGAGTCATAGATAATATTTTAAAGGTTATTGGAATGGTCATGTAGAGCTTTATCTTGTTAATGGGAGGTTGAGTCAAATTGCATGTGTTTAGGTCATTAAGAGGTCATCATTGTGAATTGAAATCTCATAAAAAAAGGTCATGTAAATGCTTGGGAAGTTGGGGGGTGCATGATCGGTGTTACCCGACACCTCAATTTTCAATTTATGATGGAGTCTTAAGATGTTTTCGAACATATAATATGTCATTTCTGGTTGGAATAAAAGTTAGGTTGTCATAGTAGTGACATTCAGTCTGATCAACTATTGTCACAAGTTTGAGTATATGTTGGAACCGGTCATTCCAACAATAGACAAGTTTTATTCAAAATTGTTTGCAAGAATCACTAAATACCATACGTTATGAAGACATGAAGAATTATGAAAAATATAGACTCGTGATGAAGTATGAGAAGAGAAATATTTTGACAAAGATGAAGAAGGAAGATCCATCCAGTCATAAGATGGAGAAATAAAGTAAAATGAGGTAAATTTTGTAAGGTGTGTTGATCATATTTTAATCACACTTTGTAGTTGTAAGAAAGTCTATGATGCCATGTTTTTTATTCTATGTAGTAGTCCTTGAGAAGTTTGAGTTTGTACCTGGAATGCATCTCTATGAGTGGAGTATGTAATGTATGTACCTATATTTATGTATGTAACATGTACATGGCATATTGATTTAAGACCTGGATAGACTATAGGCATGTTTACTCCTTTCCTATGTGTCCCTGATGAATTGAATAACTTGTCTACTGTAGTGCAATATCCTCTATGATGGAGTTATTTAACACCATGGGTGGACTCTCTTATTGATTTTATACTTTGGGAGGTGAAGTTCTACATTCAGGGGAAGTTCATCAATAGGTTGAATGAACCATGTACTTGAAGGAACATCCTATTAGATCAATGGTTACAATGGTTAGTTACCCATGTATTGTGGTGGATGGTTGTTTCTTTATATGACCATTGATAGTTTGATGATGTTTGTAAGATCGAGGTACGATATGAAAGTTATTATATGGACCAGATATGTACTTTGTTGATCTAGAGGTTCTTCAATTTTTAATGGATCATTTAGTACAGAGGAGAAGATGTTGATGTAAACCTCCGCTGCGAGATTATGTTAAGTAGTCGTTAAGGGGGAGTTTGTGAAAATGTAACTTCTATTTGTCTTAGGTGTGATCTAATATGTTGTTGTAATGATTATTTGTCAATATTAGAAAGAGTTTATATCTATGTAGAGATTCTATTCCTAGTTTGTATGAAGCCCTCTAACTAGTTGGAAGTGAAAGATTCTCTCCAACTAGATGCTTCCCATTATAGTGTGAGGTTAAGTATTGCATGATCAAGGTAGTTTGTCTATATTGAAACAAAACTTATATTTATATCTATATGATTAAATTGATTAAATAGAGTGCTCAACATATTAATTGTCATGTGTAAATAAATGTTTATTTTCCCATATTTTTAATAAATACTGTCACATAAAATTAGGGAAAAAAATTTAAATAAATTAAATCAATAGTGTATATGGACAAAGTTGATTTACCAAAACTAATTCATGAAACGTGGTGTCTGTTACATCATGATAAGTTTAATTTTGGATTGGAATTTTCAATGTTGTTACTATATGTGAATTCTTTTTGGGAAAAAACATGTTGGAAGACTACAAATTAATGCAATAGGTTGAATGAAATAAGACTGCAAATTAATGCAATAGGTTGGGAAAAAAAATGTTGAAATACTTTAAGAGGTGAAGTTCTACATTCAGGGGAATTTCATCAATAGGTTGAATGAACCATGTACTTGAAGGAACATCCTATTAGATCGATGGTTACAATGGTTAGTTACCCATGTATCCTGGTGAATGGTTGTTTCTTTATATGAACGTTGACAGTTTGGTGATGTTTGTATGATCGAGGTACGATATGAAAGTTCCTGGATGTATGAGAGAAAGACTTTGTTGATATAGAGGTTCTTCAATTTATAATGGAGCATTTGCTACAAAGGAGAAGATGTTGATGTAGACCTCCGTTGTGAGATTATGTTAAGTAGTCGTTAAGGGGGAGTGTGTGAATATGTAACTTATACTTGTCTTAGGTGTGATCTAATATGTTGTTGTAATGATTATTGGTCAATATTAGAAAGAGTTGGTATCTATGTAGAGAGTCTATTCCTAGTTTGTATGAAGCCCTCTAATTAGTTGGATGTGAGAGAATCTCTCCAACTAGATGCTTCTTATAATGGTGTCAGGTTGAGTATTGCATGATCAAGGTAGTTTGTCTATCTTGAAACAAAACTTCTTATATTTATATATATATGGTTACATTGGTTAAATAGAGTGCTAAACATATTAATTGGACTAATCACGTCTAAGGATGTCTAGAAGCTCTTTTTATTTATCGATATTCATAAAATTTAATTCTCAAAGTATAGTTAATTTTAAAATTTACAATAATTCTACTTATTATTTTTAATGTAGAGGGAAAATGTATTTGTCTTATATCCATATATTTATATATAATATATTTAGATAATAGTTTGTATCCAAGATAAGTAATAGTAGGTCACACCCATAGTGGGTGATGAGTCTTGATTCTTTGGACGTTCAATGTGCTCAAAAAAGAAAAGCCCTTGTGAATAGGATCATGCAAATTTGCAATCTCCACTGGCAGTTTCAATTTGAACATAAGTAACAATTTTTGAAATTGGAACATTGGGTTTTACACAATTTCTAAGTTCCAAAGCTAAATTTTGTGTAAAGCATGCATAACACAAATTATAAATTCTACGACAGAGGGTGCATGCATACCACATGATATAAATTCTATAGTAGAGGTTGCATGCATAGCACATGTTATAAATTCTATAACAGAATCTGCTTAGCAGTTGCACGTTCACAGGTCACTAGACCTCTTTGGACCCTATCACATCATGTAGGCTAAAAGTGAAGGTTGATAGGGAAGAAAAGATCAAGGATTCATGAAAATAGACGACAACCATGAAACTACCTATATAGGTAAGGTTCATAAAAATTCAGTATTAAATTTCAATTGCAGTGTGTAACATCCTGCTCTTGCGTGCACTGAGCAAACTTATTCTTTGAGGACACTTGCTTGTAGGTGATCCAAATTATTATACTATTGGGCATTGATTATGACTATGAGGTGTTATGGGTTGACAACATGTTATTTTTCTCTATTGACCTAGACAGGTGCTATTGAATTAGTTTTACTGAGTGTGCAGGATTTTGGACCTCAAGGATGCATAGGCATCGATGGAACCCCTTGGACTCTGGATCGAATCAGAGAGTGAACTATTGGGGGTTTGATTGTTGTATATATGAAATTTGTGCATTTGACTACATGATATGATTATGGATACTATATATGACATGATTCGTTGATGATGCAGACTAACGATAGCTTGCTGACCAGACTCACATGTGGAGTAAAGGGGTCATGCATGATAAACAAAGACCTTGAGGGAGAGGTGTGGACAAAAACCCTGCCACAACCTCCTAACACTCCCGTTGTGGATCAAACTGTAGGTTAACAATTACCTAGTTCAAGAAGACCCACGATGTCGTGAGGGCCGACTGCGACAATCACTCATGATGATTCTAAGGGGGCATGCAATAAGGCAGGGGCCTTATTCCTTAGAGGCCCTTAGTCTCCCACAAGATCACCTGGAGAAGTATTGACTCTAGGGGTTTTTGATGTCTACCAAGTCAGTCAAGAGGTGAGTGGCACCCTTGAAGCACGGAGTGCGTCCTGAAGGGAACGTCGCGCAAGAAAAATGGAAAGAGGTGAGTGGCACCCTTGGAGCACGTAGTGCATCTTGAAGGGAACATCGCGCAAGGGAAACAGATTGAGGCGAGTGGCACACTTGGTGCAAGTAGTGGGTCCTGAAGGGCACGTCACATTGTTAATTAATAAATGGATAAACCAAGCTAGCCTTAGGACGAATAATGTGATAATAAAGATTTAAAACATTTCCCCTAATAAAATGTCGCCCAACCTAGGAAAATAAATTCCAGGTCTAAGTGATACTTGTGATACAAATTTTTATCTATTTATATAAAAATAAAACTAAATAAATAATAATGATAATCATCATTAATCACGTGTCGAGAAGGAGGTAAGTGATTCTTTTAATTTATAAATAATCTTTTGGGGAATAAAATTTAAAATGGGGAAATAATTGTTTTGTCACTTACACTAATTAAAATTTACTAATTAAAAAAGGAAAAAGGGAAAAAGTTGATTTCTACACCTGCCAAATTGAGTTTTAAATAAAAAGGGAAAGAGGGAAATCTAAAAGAATTAGGAAACTAGGAAAAAGAGGGAAACATAAAAAGAAAGGGAAAACACAAGGAAAAAGCAGAAAGTCTAACTTAGTAAGGTATCTAGCATTTAAGAACTTTCTAAATTAAAATCAACTAGTAAATTAGTAAGGGAGAAAGTCATTAAAACTTTTAAGGGAATATGGGGGCACTTAGGAGTGATTCTAGGAGTGATTTTAGGTGGATGAGGGAAATAGGGGTAATTAATTAATTAAGGAAATTATTTTTTGGTGCAATGAAGTGGATGGGTGACACTTGTACGACGAGGATTATTATGAATTAAATTATTGAATAATGAATTAAATGGGATTTTGGGAAGGTAAATGACTTAGAAAATCTATATAAAGGAGGGAGGAGGAGGAGGATGGATCTCTTTTGTCATGTGTAACGTTACGCTGTAGAATTTTAGACTTGACTGACTTATCCTGTGGGATTTGGGATACCCATCTCGGCCAGGAGTGGTAGCTCAACCTTGCGAGGCGACCTAGGAGCTAGCTGATTCTCCGGTTAGTGTGCGTGGCCCCTTTGTGGCCCAGGGGGATAAGGGGGAAGAAGAGTACCCCTAACGTTGGCTGGGAGGTATCGGTGAAGTCTCATCAGTCGACATGCAGGAGCTGCATGGAGCACGTGAGCAACACTCAGAGAGGGATACTTGGGCTACGGTACGCTTCCTTTATTTCTGCATGATAGATTATTAGTATACTTTATGGTTTTAGTTCTATATTTAATGGGTGAAGGAAATGATTGACCTAGCATTTTATTGATAACTGAATCTCCCCCATATCCTTAAGATCATTGTTGATTGATCCCCTTGTCTTTCAATACCTAATTGTAGTGATTGTCCTACAATTTTATTGATTTGTGATGATTAAGGTTTTTATTTTTCTTTCTTCTCCTTCGTCCCTAGCTCCTCAGTCCACTCCTGAGAAGTCGTCCAGGAGCCAGATCTACGGTCATCACTTTGGTGTTAATAGACCTATGTATCCAAACACCCTGCTTTTATGTGTGTGGATGATGAGCGAAGGATGTTTCTGCCCAACCGTCTAACCCTGCTGATTCTTCATGGTTGAGTAATCATCTTGCACTGTGCTAGTTTTTCTTCCCGCAATGAACCGCTTAAGACCCTTGCATTGATCCTTGCATTTAATACCCTCCCTGGTAATCATTCAAGGATAAGTTCTAATGCATCTCCTGACGATTTATTGTTCATTTTTCCTTACTTCTGGTCTTCCTTTCTCTACGACTTAACTATGCATTTTTTTTAAAGGTTTCTGAAAAATTTAGCTCTACGTTTTTATATAATGCTGGATGAATTTATTCTGTGTTTTTACATATTGCTGGAAACTCAAATATTCTTTGTAATCCCTCCCCGCAAACTCAACTCTATGTTTTTTTATGGCGAATTTACTTTGCTGTGTTATGGGCATTATTCTCTGCAACTCAATACACTCAACCACGAATTTTGTTAACTCTGGGTTTTTGTTAGTTTGATGGATATTTCACTCTACATTTTTAATACATTTTCATGGTGAATTTACTCTGTTGTGTTATGGGAATTATTCTTTGTGACTCAATACACTCATCCACGAATTTTGTTAACTCTGGGTTTTTATTAGTTTCATGGATATTTCACTCTGCATTTTTAACACATTTTCATGGTGAATTTACTCTGCTGTGTTATTACTTAGTGATCTTTGGACAACGAAATTGTACCTGGAATATTTGTATTTACCCCGTAACTCTGTGAAATTCACCTAGCTAAATCCGTGCTCCCTTACCCAATGATGTTTTACACCTCAATTTCGTGGGAGAATACCCAACCTCCACCCTTTGACTTCCATGGCTTAAAACCACAATCCCCTAGCAGTGAATTCGCTGGTTAGAAGACATTTTTTTCCTCCTCTTAAATCCATGCAAGGAAGCGATTCCATTTCCTCTAAAACAACGATTATTTCCCCTTTATACAACGTTCCATCGTTCTACGCAGCAAACTATATTGAGATTACTTTTTACTATGAGTTAATTCACACACCACTCAGTTAGTTATACCTCATGTCTTCCTTTCAGGCGAATTAAATTTCTTTAATCCGGGACCTGGCATGCCTTTTACAACAAAATTTTAGGGGATATATCCTTGTCTACATTTTGCACATTCATTGACTGCTAGTTGATGTAGCCACTGAGATTCTATCTTGTTTTCTTAGCCTTAATTTACACTATTATTATGCTTGTTACCCAATGGCTTGCTGGATGGAAATTTAAATTTTGAAAACAATTATTGTACTCAACATTCTTGCCTACCTTGTTGATAGCCACAAAATTTAGTGTGACAACATTTTTAATTACTTATGACAGAGATTTGTTGTCTGACAACGTTTGTGTGTAATAATGGTGTAATGTTTTATCGAGCCTTTGTGATATAGATTCGACGATGTAATATTTAGTCGTGGAAAAATTCTTGTGATAAGTCCACTGCCATATGCTTTTGGCATAGCCAAAATTGTCCTTGGGTGACAGTATAGAAATAAAATACATTTTATTTAAAAATAATTTGAGTCAATTTTTTACTTGCAAAGGTTGTCGATAGTTTATTAACAACAATTAGTTAAATATAACAACCTTTAATATTCTTAGACAACTTTTAAATGAATAGACAACCCTTAGATGAACTTAAAATAGACTTGTCATTTTAGATTGCAATTGTTGTTATAGTTTTAGTGTTGATTGATTAGACTTGCTAGATTGATTTTTATTTAATGTTAAATTCGAATTGCAAATTATTAACTAGTAGTAGATCAGACTTGCTAAAATTTAGATATGTGATTAATGTTAATTTATATTTAGTTATGGTATAAATTGGTAATGTAGACTCGCTAAATTAGAATTGTATATCATGTTAAGTCAGGTTTGTAAAACACTGACTTTTGTAATTTAGATTGTATAAATTAGATATATAATTAACGTTAAATTAGATTGTAAATATCGACCAATTTAGGCTTGATAAATGGTCGGGTTGTGCACGAATTCGTGTATTGGCTTGTGATTTTCCTTCTTGTCATCTTCTTGTGTCTCGTCGACCTGTTGTTGGGGTATGGGCGTGGTTTTCTTGTCGATATTCGAATCCTAGCGTGTTGGATTTATCTAGAGTCCTCGGTCTAGATAGGATGTGTCGTGCCAAGGTTATTGATGCGTCTATTTCCCGAGGATGAAATGATTCCTGATGAGGGGATCATAGCGTGCCATATTGGATAGCGACGAATGATAAATTGTCCATAGTCGGTGCATTCTGCGTGAGTGTTGTCGAGCATTGTAAGTTGATTTTGGCGCATGGGTGGAACACTTTCATGCGTTTGGTTGACACGCCTTGAGGTTCTAGTCTTGTTCATCAAGGACATTGTGTCAGGAGGGGGAAGTTGTCCCTTAGCTTGTAGGCGTGTCTTGTTTGTGTTGGGTGGGTAGTCGTTCCTCCTTGTTGTCCTACACATGTTTCACCCAGTTTACCCTGTGCCAATGAGTGGAGTCATAGTTTCTTGTTGCCTGGACTGCGTGCTTGAATTTTTCATCAGTAGTGTGGTTAAACTGTTGTCCTCATCACCTTCCTTCCTAAAAAAAATAAAAATTGCACTGCTGCTTTTCTTGTGGTCATAACAATGGGGACGTTACACATGGTATCAGAGCGGGTTCAACCTGTGACTTGGGATCACTACGACTTTCGTTGATATGATTTTTGATTATAATGTTGCTAATTAAGTTGACTGATATTCATGCAGGTAAATATGGTTAGAGGATGCCATGAAGGAAGACAACAGGGTGCTAGGGGAGGAGTCGCGAGGCCTCCAGTAGCATCCATGCCTGTGGGGTCCAACCCACATGGAGACGAATAGGTTGTCAGGCAGGAGAAGACAATGGTGGGTGATGTGGTTGGAATGATGAGATATTTTCTACGCATGTCTGAGGCACTGATCAACAGTTTGGATAGAAATGAGGCCAGAGCACCGACACCCCCTGAGGGTCCACCATGCGCTCCGGTTGGTACTGGTAGAATTCACCGCGAACTCGAGAAGGTCAAATTTCCCAAGTTTTTTGGTGCGCCGAATGGCGTAGCCTCTGAGGCATGGTTGGAGAATATGGAGATGTGCTTTGCACTTTGTGACTATACCTCCAACATGAAGTTCCGCATGGCAGTATTTCAACTGAAGGGGAGTGCTATTCTATGGTGGAAGATGCTCCTGTCACAATTGAACATGCCCGTCGAAGACCTGTCATGGGAACTGTTCGAGGAACGGTTCTGAGAGAGGTACCTATCAGAGGAATTCATTGAGCATCAACTCAATGAGTTCAACGCCTTACGATAGGGTGGTTGTATTGTGCCCGAGTACGAGGCCCATTTTATGGAGTTGCTTTGGTATGCGCCACATCTTAATACCAAGAAACTTAAGGAGCCCTCAAACCTTGCATGATGTCATCCAGAAAGCCCTCATAGAAGAGGAGGAGCTTATCAGTGGGGGTTAGAGCAGGACTCCAACGAGACCAGCAGGGCAGGTGTCATCTGGTGCACAGCAGCATCAGACACCAATCATACATACGACGGGATATCATGGCTTCCAGAGGGGATCCACTTTCACTACACCTTGGTGACCGATGCCCCAACAACGAACACCTTATTGGGGACCACAACATCAGCAGGAGCATCGACCGCAACAACAATCATTTAGGCATGTTCAGTAGAACAGACCAGGATTCCAGGCCAGTGGGCTGTCATATTCTACTTCAGGTACTAGGAGTACTGGACCGAAGAAGGGGTGTTGGATGTGTGGGGAGCCACACTACCAGCGCGACTGCCAATGGAGAGGACTAGAGAATCTAGACCAGCCGGACCCATTACCGTGGGAGATTTGGGCAAGGCCCATCAAATTCATGCAACTGTGAATAACCACCAGGCAGAGCACCAATCGACCGTGCTCGAGACATCAGGAACTATCGCTGACCAGACCCTTAGTATTTTGATAGATCTCGATGCTACCAAGAGTTTCATTTTTGGTGCAACGCTAAAAGGGATTAAGGTTAAGGCATTCGAACAAGACGTGTTTAACTTCATAGAGATGGCTTAAGGAGCCAAACAAAAGGTTGGAGGAAAGGTTACGGGCTATACCCTTAACCTAGGATATTTTTTCACCAGGGTCAACCTATATGTCACGATCTTAGGATCTTATGACATTGTGATTGGTATGGAATGGTTGGAATCGCATGAGGTGATACTCAACCGTAAGAAAAAATGATTGAGCTTGTTTGATGATGAGGGAGAAAGATGCATGATTGCAGGACAAAACTAGGGAGTTTCCCTAAGGTTCATCTCTTCCTTGTAGCTATGGAAGAGCATGCATAAGGGATGTAAGCTTTATGTGATCCTTGCGTTAAATGAGAAGGGAGTAACTGAAGGTTTAGAAAACATTCTGGTGGTGAGAGAGTTTGTAGACGTCTTTCCAGAGGAGTTACCTGGAATGCCGTCGGAGAGGGAATTGGATTTTACCATAGACTTGAAACCGGGGACTGAACCAATAACAAGAATGCTTTATAGGATGTTGACCCCAGAGTTACAAGAGTTGATAATGAAACTAAAGGAGTTGTTGGACCTGGGACTGATATGTCCAAGTGTGTCCCCATGGGGTGTGCCTGCTATATTCATATGAAAGAAGGATGGGTACTAGAGCCTCTGTATTGACTATCATCAATTGAACAAGGCAACGATCAAGAATCAATATCTGTTGTCGAGGATTGATGATTTGTTCAATCAGTTGAAGGGTGTGATGGTGTTCTCAAAGATTGATTTGAGATAAGGATATCACCAATTATGGATTAAGGAGGATGACGTCCCTAAGACCACCTTTGAGATGAGGTTTGGGCATTACGCATTTACTGTTATACCATATGGATTGACAAACGCCCCCCGAGGTATTTATGAGTTTGATGAATGGGGTGTTCTGCGATTACTTGGACAAGTTCGTCATTGACGATATTTTGATTTACTCTCGGATGAAGGAGGAGCATGATGAACACTTTAACTTAGTACTACAGTGTCTGTGAGAGCACAAATCATATGGGAATTTTTCCAAATGCTCATTTTATCAATCGAGGATTCACTACTTAGGGCATGTCATCTCCGGTGAAGGTATTGCTGTGGATCCAACAAAGTTCGAGGCTATTATGGAATGTCTTGCACCGATGAATTACCCAGAAGTGCGTAGCTTCATGGGTTTATAAGGATACTATCAATGGTTCATCAAGGGATTTTCGAAGATAGAAAATCTGATCACAAAATTGCAAAAGAAGAACAAGAAGTTTGTTTGGACCGAGAAATGCGTGGAAGAATTTGGGAGGCTCAAAGATATTTTGAGAACAACACCGATACTAAAGGTCCCTAACATGGAAACAGACTTCTTGGTATGCAACGACACATCCAAGGAAGGATTAGGTGGATTCTTGATGCAAGACGATCAAGTGATCGCTTACATCTCAAGGAAACTAAGAAGGCATGAGGAGAACTATGTGACAAACGATTTGGAGTTGTTAGCCATTGTATATGCCTTGAAGGTTGGGAGACACTACCTTGTTGGACAAAAATTTGAAATAAAGAGGGACCACTATGGACTACAACACATATTTACACAAAGCAACCTGAACTCGCGACAACGACGTTGGTCGAAATTACTTAGCGAGTACCATTTCAAGATTTATTACATAAAAGGAACAATGAATTGAGTGGCAAATTCATTGAGTCAGAGACCACACATATTTTCAGTGTTTCCTCTTCAAACGAATATACGTGAAAAGGTTCTAACTTTATAGTGTGAGGATGACTAGTACAAGGAGGTCTAGGATTTTATTGGACAAAACACAATGATGGTACCAAGATTTGAAGGATTTATGTTTGACGACGATGGATTATTGAGGTTTAAAAATCGGATTTACATACCATTGAACGAGGAGTTGAGGAGATTGATCCTAAACGAGGCTCATAGAGCAGTATAAATGGCTCACTTGGGAGTCACGAAGATGAGGGCGGACCTTAAACCCTTATTCTTTTGGAAAGGAATGAAGGCAGACATAGTCAACTATGTGGCTAGATGTCTAGAATGTCAGCAGGTAAAGGCTAAACATAGACATCCAACAAGATTACTACAACCACATGCTATTCCAGAATAAAAAAGGGAGGTTATTTCGATTGATTTTATTGTTGGATTTCCACTGACGGCAAGGAGACACGACTCGATTTTTGTAGTAGTCGACACTCTGATGAAGAGTGCTCATTTTATTCCTGTGCGTACAACATATCATGCACCTGAAATAGCTAGAGTTTTTATCAACAAGATTGTGAGACTGCATGGTGTGCCTAAGAGGATTATATCCGATTGAGGATCAATGTTTACTGGATGATTTTTGACTAGTTTCCAAGAGGCCTTGGGAACCCAAATTAACTTCAGTACTGTGTATCACATGGATATTGATGGGTAGACCGAACGAATGAACTAGACCTTGGAGGATATGTTACACATGTACGTGATGGACCAACAAAAGCATTGGAAAGAATTCTTTCCACTGGTGGAATTCGCTTATAACAATAGTTACCAAAACACCATTAAGATGACGCCTTTCAAGTTTCTTTACGAGTAACCATGTCAGACGCCTTTGAGTTGGGATCAGCTTGAGGATAGGGTCCTAGTGGGACTAGAAGCGATCCAAGAAATGGAAGAGAAAATGCAAGCAATAAGACAAAGGATTAAAGAAGTGCAGGATTGATAGAACAGTTATGTTGATGCGCACCGTGTCGACTGTAGTTACGAGGTTGGCGATCAAGTCTTCTTGCGGGTTAAACCGCATAAGAACTCGATCAAGTTTGGAAAGGGAGCTAAAATATCTTCTAGGTTCATGGGACCTTTCAAGATTTTCGAGAGGAAGGGGCCCATGGCCTATCGACTAGCCTTGCCTGATTCCTTGAGGCATATGCACGATGTTTTGCATGTATATATTTTGAGAAATTATATTAGTGATCCTACACATGTTATTGACATGATTTACTTGCAGTTATCAGACGAGGGGGAGCTCACGGATGAGCCGATCTGCATCCTAGATCATTGTGTTTGACAACTACGACATCGAATAGTAGATCGAGTCAATGTCCAGTGAGACAACTATAGTCCACACTTGGTGACCTGGGAGGACAAATATGATATGCGCCAAAAGTTTCCATTTTTGTTTGATAGATAGACTTATGATACTGTGATACACATTATTTCGACACTTATATACTGTGAAACTTCGGGATGAATTTTAGACCAAGAGGGGGTGTATGTAACATCCCTCTCTTATGCACACTGAGCAAACTTATTCTTTGAGGACACTTTCTTGCAAGTGATCCAAATTATTATACTATTGGGCATTGATTATGACTACGAGGCGTTATGGGTTGACGACATGTTATTTTGCTATATTGACCTAGACAAATGCTATTGACTCAGGTTTCTTGAGTGTGTAGAATTTTGGACCTCGAGGATGCAGAGGCATCGATGGAACCCCTTGGACTCTGGATTGATTCAGGGAGTGAACTATTGGGGGTTTTATTGTTGTATATATGACATTTGTGCATTTGATTAGATGATATGATTATGGATACTATATCTGACATGATTCGTTGATGATGCACGATGATGATAGCTTGCCTACCATACTCACATGTGAAGTAAAGGGGTAACACATGATAACTAGAGACGTCGAGGGAGAGGTGTGGACAACAACCCTGCCACAACCTACTAGCACTCCCGCTGTGGCTCAAACTATAGGCTAACGATTAACTAGTTCGAGAAGACTCACGATGCCATGAGGTCCGACTGCGACAGTCGCTCACGATGATTCTAAGGGGCATGCAATAAGGCAGGGGATTTATTCCTTAGAGGAACTTAGTCTCCCACAAGATCACCTGGTGGAGTATTGACTACAAGGGTTTTTGATGTCTACCAAGTCAGTCAAGAGGAGAGTGGCACCCTTGGATCACAGAGTGTGTCCTGAAGGGCACGTCGTGCAAAACAAATAGAAAGAGTCGTGTGGCACCCTTGGAGCACGTAGTGTTTCCTGAAGGGAACATCGCACAAGGGAAACATATTGAGGCACTACTACATATGGGTAGATTATTCCATGAAATTTTTCCACGCTTCCACTAGTTTCATCCTTTTTTTTAAACAAGGTGGGATTTTTGTCGATATTGCCACGAAAGTTTGTCGCAATATCCATGAAAATATTATTTTAACCTAGTCTGGATTTTCATGGCAATATCGACGAACGTTTGTGGCAATATCCATGAACTTTCGTGGCAATATTGACAAAAATTTTGCCTACCTCATTGGTCGGTGTTAATGGCTAGTTGACTATTTGATCTATATATACGCGACTTTAAGAGACTTTGCAACACAATTACTATAGTTGTGACATTGTTCTTGGCTTTTGTTTGAGCTGTTTAGTTTTTCCATCACCCACTAGTTGAACAAATCCAATTCATGATCTACATAGCTCAGATTTTGAACTTGCAAGGTTAGTATGTTATTTTTTATTGATGTACTCATTTAACTTGTAAATTTTGTTCAAATGTCCAAATTTCATGTAGTTTGCTTTTTACTTGATAATATATTATAATATGTGTAGTACCATATTCCATGTCTTTGGTTTTTGGATCTAGTTAGTATATTCTATGAAAAAGGGTATGTGGATTTCATAATATTCTAGGTTCATGGAATCCACATACCCTTTTCCCTTCAATTGTAGCTATAATCTATCTCTCTTTTCATTGAAATTCGAGGAAGCCTCTAATTTCAATGAAAGAGGCATAAGCTTACCAAATATTCAAGAAGAGACTATTCTGAAAGCTTCACCTCACCCAGAGGAATATTAATAACATTTCCCTCTTCCGCATAAATTCTTTGCTATCCTCAACAAATTGTAATAAATAATGGGTAGGTTGGCATTAGTGACAAGATAACATGTTGATATTACATATAATTATTAATGTACGAGAGATTATCCATTATTTAAGCATGCAAAACAAAACCCAAGACTAAATATTGTGGTTGATGTGATCAGGTCTGTACATTTTGCAAAACAAAGTACGAGAAATTCCATTATTTAAGCATGCAAAACAAAACCCGAGGCTAAACATTGTGGTTGCCGTGATCAGGTGTGTACATCTGGACGGTGGAGAAAGTGCACTCATCAACTCATTGGGAGATGAAACAAAGTCTCAAAATCCAAAGTGTATTCTTACATTTACGACACATAAAATGCTGGTAACATCAATCATTATTTGTACTTTTAATTAATACGTGGCTATTTGTGGATTTTTTAAAAAACAAATATTTTTTTTTGGTTATTTGTCACCTCCAACTAGGGGAAATTAGTCACTTCAGAGTTTTTGACCAATCAAAAAATAGAATTTTGAATATTTAAAAATAAAAAAATATTTTTATTTATATATAAAATTCTCATTAATAAATATTTATTGAAAAACATTATAAAACATTGTTAAATTTTTTGTAAATTTACAAAAGTCAAAATGATTTTGTCTTGCAATCGATTTCTATATTCCCTACTTTAGCAGGGACTAATAAGATACATAAATACTAACCCTAAACTTATGTTAGGTATATATGTCGTTATTATATAAATAAAACATTTGTACACATATGACCTTATTATAAAGATGAGATGTTATCTATGTCGTGATTAGGCACATAGCAATCACTTTTAACTAACCACCTTCAACCATCTTAGCTTATGGTTAGCCACCTTTAACTTTCTTGTCTTATGACTAAGAACCTTTAACAAATGTGTTGGATTAATGAGAGGGGGGGTGAATCAGTAATAACGCAATTATAATCCTTTTTCTTCAAATGTTATATCAATGTAGAATTATTATCCAATAATGAGTAGTAAGAAATAAACAATCACACACATACATAGTACACCAGTGTTTTACGTGGAAA
>JZKD02S1758114.1:480257-502492 GCA_000966675.3 Picea glauca | reverse complement strand
AAATCACTATCCTAAGTTGTTTTTAAAAAGAACTTCTTGCATCTTGTTGAGAAAGTAGAGACATTGTAATATGGCATTACCATATTACAATGTAATATGGCATTACCATATTACATTGTAATATGGAATTACCATATTACATTGGTAACGTAATATGGCAATGCCATATTACAATGTAATATGGAATTACCATATTACAATGTAATATGGCATTACCATATTGCATTGTAATATGGAATTACCATATTACATTGTAATATGGTATATAATATTACAATGTAATATGGTAATACCATATCTCATGTATTTTTTTTTTTTGAACTTAAAGGACGTGTCACGATATCGACGATAGTTCGTCGGAAGCCAATTTTTATTTTGAACAACTATGGAAATAGAGATGAAAGTTTGTCACAATTTGCCATGGTTTTTTGTCGCACATACAACAACTACGTCGTAAGTTTTGTATTGGCATAAATTTTCATCGCTATTGCCACGTTTTTTCATCGCAATTTGCCATGGTTTTGCGTCGTACATACAACATATGCATCGTAAGTTTTTGTCTTGGCATAAATTTTCGTTGCTATTGCCACGCTTTTTCGTCGCAATTTGCCACGGTTTTGCGTCGCACATACAACATCTGCGTTGTAAGTTTTTGTCTTGGCCTAAATTTTCGTCGCTATTTCCATGCTTTTGTGTCGCAACTTTCCACAATTGTTTTTAAATTGAGATGACATGTGGAGAGCTAATTTCGTCGTTGTTTCCACGAACACCTGGTTCGTGGATATAGAGGCGAAAAAAAGTCTTGGATTTCATGGAAATTGCGACGGATATGTGTGGCAATAGCGACAAAAAACCATCACAAATTTGGTCATATGTACTAGTGAGGCGAGTGGCACACTTGGATCACCTAGTGCGTCCTGAGGGCATGTCACATCGTTAATTAATAAATGGATAAACCTAGATGGCCTTAGAAAAAATAACGTGATAATAAAGATTTAAAACATTTCCCCTAATAAAATGCCACCCAACCTAGGAAAATAAATTCTAGGTCTAAGTGATACTTGTGATACAAATTTTTATCTATTTATACAAAAATAAAAATAAAAATAAATAAATAATAATGATAATCATCATTAATCATGTGTCGAGAAGGAGGTAAGTAATTCTTTTAATTCATAAAAAGTCTTTTGGGAAATAAAATTTAAAAAGGGGAAATAATTGCTTTGTCACTTATGCTAATTAAAATTTACTAATTAAAAAGGGAAAAATTTAATTTCTACACCTGCCAAATTGAGTTTTAAATAAAAAGGGAAAGAGGGAAATCTAAAATAATTAATAAACTAAGAAAAAGTGGGAAACATAAAAAGAAAGGGGAAACACAAGGAAAATGCATAAAGTCTAACTTAGTAAGGTATCTAGCATTTAAGAACTTTCTAAATTAAACTCAACTAGTAAATTAGTAAGGGGGAAAGTCATTAAAACTTGTAAGGGAATATGGGGGCACCTATGAGCGATTCTAGGAGTGATTTTAGGTGGGTAAGGGAAATAGGGGTAATTAATTAATCAAGGAAAATAATTTTTGGTGCAATGAAGCAGATGAGTGACACTTGTACATGGAGGATTATTATGAATTAAATTATTGAATAATGAATTAAATGGGATTTTGGGAAGGTAAATGACTTAAAAAATCTATATAAAGTAGGGAGGAGGAGGAGGAGGAGGATGGATCTCTCATGTCATGTGTAACGTTACACTGCAGAATTTTAGACTTGACTGACTTAGCCTGTGGGAGTTGGGATACCCAGCTCGGTGAGGAGTGGTAGCTTGGCCTTGCGAGGCAAGCTGGGAGCTAGTTGATTCTCTGGTTAATGTGTGTGGCCTCTTTGTGGCTCAGGGGGATAAGGGGGAAAAAGAGTACCCCTAGATTTGGATGGGAGGTATCGGTGTAGTCTCATTGGTCGACATGTGGGAGCTGCATGGAACGCGCGAGACAACAACTCAGAGCGAGCTACTTGGGCTACAGTACGCTTCCTTTATTTCTTCATGATAGATTATTAGTATACTTTACACTTTTAGTTCTATATTTAATGGGTCAAGGAAATGATTGACCTAGCATTTTATTGATAACTGAATCTCCCCCATAGCCTTAAGCTCGTTGTTGATTGGTCCCCTTGGATTTCGATCCCTGATTGTAGTGATTGTCCTATGGTTTTATTGATTTGTGATGATTGATGTTTTTATTTTTCTTTCTTCGCCTTCATCCCTAGCTCATGATTCCACGCCTGAGTAGTTGGCCAAGAGCCTGATCTACGATCATCACTTCGGTGTTAATAGACCTATGGATCCAAACGCCCTGATTTTCTATGCGTGGATGATGAGCGAAGGATGTTTCTGCCTAGCCGTCTAACCCTGTTGATTGTTCATGGTTGAGTAATTGTCTTGCACTGTGGTGGTTTTTCTTCCCACATCAAACTGCTTAAGACTCTTGCATTGATCCATGCATTTAATACCTTCCCCGGTAATCATTCAAGGCTGAGTTCTAATGCTTCTCTTGGCGATTTATTGTGTGTTTTTCCTTACTTTTGGTCCGCCTTTCTCTACAAATTAACTCTGCATTTTTTTAAAGGTTGTTGACAAATTTAGCTATGCGTTTTTATATAATACTGGATGAATTTATTCTGTGTTTTTACATATTGCTGGAAACTCAAATCTGCGTTGTGATCCCTCCCCACAAACTTAACTCTATGTTTGTTGACGACAAATTTACTTTGTTGTGTTATGGGCATTATTCTCTGCAACTCAATACACTCAACCACAAATTTTGTTAACTCTGCATTTTTATTAGTTTCATGGATATTTCACTCTGTGTTTTTAACACATTTTCATGGCGAATTTACTCTATTGTGTTATGGGCATTATTATCTATGACTCAATACACTCATCCACAAATTTTGTTAACTCTACGCTTTTATTAGTTTCATGGATATTTCACTTTGCGTTTTTAACACATTTTCACGGTGAATTTACTTTGCTGTGTTATTACTTAGTGATCTTTGGACAACGAAATTGTACCTGTCATTTTTGTATCTACCATGTAACTCCGTGACATTCACCCAGCTCAATCTGTGCTCCCTTACCTAGTGATGTTTTACACCTCAATTTCGTGGGCGAATACCCAACCTCCACCCTTTGACTTCCATGGCTTAAAACCACAATCCCCTGGCAGTGAATTCGCTGGTTAGAAGACGTTTTTTTCTCCTCTTAAATCCATGCAAGGAAACAATTTTGTTTCCTCTAAAACAACGATTAATTCCCCTTTATATGGTGTTCCATCGTTCTACTTAGCGAACTGTATTGATATTAATTTTTATTGTGAGTTAATTCACACACCACTCAATTAGTTATACCTCACGTCTTCCTTTCAGGTGAATTAAATTGCTTTAATCCGTGACCTGGCATGTCTTTTACAACGAAATTTTAGGTGAGATATCCTTGTCTGTGTTTTACACATTCATTGACTGCTAGTTGATTTAGCCACTAAGCTTTAGTTGAGCTTCTATCTCATTTTCTTAGCCTTAATTTCCACTATTATTATGCATGTTACCTAGCATCTTGCTGGATAACAATTTAAATTTTTACAATAATTATTGTACTCAACATTCTTGCCTACCTTGTTGACAACCACAACATTTAGTGTGACAACATTTTTGATTACTTATGACAGAGATTTGTTGTCTGACAACATTTTTGTGTAATAATGGTGTAATGTTTTATCCAGCCTTTGTGATATAAATTCGACGATGTAATATTTAGCCGTGGACGAATGCCTATGATAATTCCACTGCCATATGCTTTTGGCGTAGCCAGAATTGTCCTTGGATGACAATATAGAAATAAGATACATTTTATTTAAAAATAATTTGAGTCAATTTTTTACTTGGTAAGGTTGTCGATAGTTTATTAACAACAATTAGTTAAATAGAACAACGTTTAATATGCTTAGACAAATTTTAAATGAATAGACATCCCTTAGAAGAACTTAAACTAGACTTTCCATTTTAGATTGCAATTGTTGTTATAGTTTTAGCGTTGATTGATTAGACTTGCTAGATTGATTTTTATTTAATGTTAAATTAGAATTGCAAATTATTAACTAGTAGTAGATCAGACTTGCTAAAATTTAGATATGTTATTAATGTTAATTTATATTTAGTTATGGTCTAAATTGGTAATGTAGACTCGCTAAATTAGAATTGTATATCATGTTAAGTCAGGTTTATAAAACACTAACTTTTGTAATTTAGACTGGATAAATTAGATATATAATTAACACTAAATTAGGTTGTAAATATCGACCAATTTATGCTTGATAAATGGTCGAGTTGTGGACGAAGTCATGTATTGGCTTGCGTGTTTCCTTGTTGTCATCTTCTTGCATCTCGTCGACTTGTTTTTGAGGTATGGGCATGGTTTTCTGGTCGGTATTTGGCTCCTAGTGCGTCGGATTTATCTAGATTCCTTAGTCCATATAGGATGTGTCGTGCCAAGGTTATTGACGTGTCTATCGCCTGGGGACGACATGATTCCTGATGAGGGGATCATGGCATGCCCTATTGGATAGCGGCGAACGAAAATTTGGTTGGAGTCGGTGCATTCTGCGTGAGTGTTGTTGAGCGTTGTAAGTTTATTTTAGCGCATGGGTGGAATGCCTTCATGCATTTGGTTAGTGCGCCTTGAGGTTCTAGTCATGTTCATCAAGGCCATTGTTTCAGGAAGGGGAAGTTGTCCCTTATCTTGTAGGCGTGTCTTGTTTGCGTCAGGTGGGTAGTCGTTTCTCCTTGTTGTCCTATGCATGTTTCGCCCAGTTGCCCTGTTCCAGTGAGTGGAGTCATAGGTCCTTGTTTCCTGGACGTGCTTGCGTTCGTCGTCAGTGGTGTGGTTAAACTATTGTTGTCGTCTCCTTCCTTCCTAAAAACAAAAAAAAAATTGCACTATTCCTTAGCTTGTGGTCGTAATGATGGGGACGTTACACAATGAACATTGTCAACACCTTCTTTCACACCTATTTTCTCACTATGTTTGGTTTTCCAAAATCCACATGTTAAATACCTTCCCACCTGTGTTTTTAAATGTCTTCCTCATGATAAGAATAAGAATGAATGTGGGCCATGAGGCCGGCATATTCTTCTTGGGTCTAGCCTTCCAAGCCCCTTTGTTTGTATGAGCCTTCTCATAGCACAAAGATCTCTCCATCTCCATAGACAGAACAAAGAATAAAGTCTTAAACGTGACCAATTCTGAATCCAATGAAACTGATGGAAGGGAGTAATTTAATACATGTATTTGATTGAATTTTGTTAAGTGATTTCATTTTGATTTAAATAACTAGAAAAAGAAAATATAAAAAGTCTTGCCAATAACAATTTTAAAAACAAACCATTCATAAATTTTTTACTTGATAGATAAGAGTGCCCATCAAATTTATACCATGCACACACCTAAACATTGAACATTCCAATCAGAAACGATTCCACTTATCACGATGCGAATTACACGAGTAAACAAAAAGACCAGAGTTTATGCATTAGCTTTCGCCAAACAACTTTGTCCATAGATCGATGGTCTCACAGCTGCTCAGAAAATTGATGAGGACAACATACTGTCACACGAATATCTTGAATCGATTGTTTGTTGTGCAGTTATGAAGGAAAATAACATTTTTGGGTGTGATGATGCTGTTACCTTTATCTCAGCAGTTTCCTACTCTTCATGATCGCAATAAAATTTTTCCACTTTATAAAATTTTATGGCGTTTTGTTAGTGGAACTTATAAGGGTTTATTGTGATATTTGCATCAAATACATCTTGACTTTATTGAGATTACACTGTCTAATGCACACATGGATTGGTGGTATGGACTAAGAGTGTAAAGTTTATCCCTATCCATTTCTTTCATCCATTTGTTAATGGATGAAATATTTCCTTATGGAAAAGGACCTCATCTTAGCGGTAACATAAATATACGGAAACCTTTCTGTGTACATTGACAGATATATTTTCAAAGAATCGCAATTATATGTTCACGTGTAAAAATTTAGTTTTATATTGTGTTATGGTCATCGTACTGTCAAAATATTTTTGGCATACTCTTGGGCATATTTCAGAGATTCATGTTAAAAAGCCAAAACTTAAAATAACTACATAACTCCTTATTTTATTTTTAAGCCGAAAGGCGTATACCTATTGATAATGGGCAGATTTAATAGGGGTTTAGTGATTAATAAGTTTTTTATGGACATGATTAAATATGGCTGGAATATTCTTAGTAGTCACACAAAATAAATGGCTCTGATTTCAATCATTAACTTTCTAGCTATTATAAAGACATCCGTTTATGTGTTTACTTTTTTACATTTACCTAATCATAATTAAAAATTACTTTGATAGCTAACTGAGTGCCACATAAGTGATTAACATAAATTAAAATACTAACAACATAAACGCAGTCGTTTATTTGTTAATCAACAATAAAATTTAATGTAATTGAAGGCATCAATATACTTTTCGGGAGCAGTGACCACGTTTTTTTTTGGATATCAAGCATTACCACGCGCATGCGTTTCGGTTAACGGAGTGATAGTTGGACGATGGTAGTGGTACGCATACCCAGACCGCATTCTTAATCTACCCAGACTCTACTGTAACAAATTTTGAAAGGGCCAGCATTGTAGACTTTAGTGTGTCTACACAACCGACATATTTATTCTCCCATCCCATGGCATGTCCTTACATTTTCCTGGCGTTTTAGTGGTTTGCGCATTTCATATGCCTTTCGGGGTTCATCAGTCACAATTATGTTTATGTGACTGTGCTAGTAAATAGTATTGTATTATATATATATGGAAACTGACTATAACCAATATAACATCAACAACCAATTCTTTGAAGAAAATAAAGTAGATCATAGGAAACATATTCGACAGCTCAACAGAGCGTGGAAATGCAGACCCCATAGCTGAAACATACCTTTGATTAGGCTGGCAAGAAGTGGAAAATTGTTTGTAACCAGGGTGATGGATTGTGAAAATGTAAATTTATGATAGCGTTGCATGCATACTATGGAATCTACTAGTTTGGACTTTGCGTGCAAACTTTTGTTAGGGTTTTAAAAAGATTATTATGAAGGTTTAGTGTTATTAACCAAGTAGTTTGGACTTTGCATGTAAACTTTTGTTACCCTTTGAAAAACATTACTATGAAGGTTCACTGTTATCAACTAATTAGTTTGGACTCATGCAAACCTTTGTTAGGGTTTTAAAAAGATTACCAGTGTTATCAACTAAGTAGTTTGGACTCTGCACGCAAACCTTTGTTACCGTTTTAAAAATATTAATATAAAGGTTGTGTTGATTAAGGTTGGTTGTCATTGATGTCAACCCTTGAAGAAAGCCCCGCAACACAAAGGTTTGGGTAATGGATCCAAGATTGTTTGATGTAAATATGATTCATTATTGTCTTGTCATGGTTGAGAAGAAGTAAATATGGATGAACTCCAAAGTGGTCCCCTTCTGGTGAAAGCCCTCGCGGGAAGACGTTTTGCAGAGTAAGAGAACCCATGCTTAATTGTGGAATAATGAGATGAAGGACAATGAATTTGGTAGGTAAAATATCCTATATGGATAGTGCTTACAATTCCATTTCCGGTGGTATGTGGAACGTCACATAACTCCTCATGGTTAGAGAGTTATGACATTGAGAAGTTGGAGACCTCAGGTTTGGTTAATGGACCCAAGTTTGTATGGATAACGGTATGAGTTATGATATATTTTCAGATAATAATATTTTATATGGATAGTACATGTCATTCCATTTCTGGTGGTATGTGGAACGTCACATAACTCCTCACAGTTTGAGAGTTATGGCCTTACGAAATTGGAGGACTCTCATATGTCATCTAGAAGCCCCAAAAGGTCAAATTAGTCAAAGTGGTTTAAGAGATTTTAAAAAGTAAATAATAAAGTGAAGTAATGAGTGTATTATAATTCAAAGTGAATACAAAATAAATTTATTCAATAATAAATTTAATGGAGAAATTATAAGTGGGTTAACTTTAAAATAAGGAAAGTGGGGCTAAGTGACTTAGAAGATGTTTTTAAGGAAGCTACTTGGAGAGTATAAATTAGAGGAAAGACTCTCTCATTTTAATTATACTTGAGAATATTGAATACCTATAGGTGTCTGAGTTAATCAAAGGATATCTAAGCCGAAATTATGAGGAAAGTGAAGAAAAGAAGGCCGAAATGCAAGGAAGGATAATTTTTTTTGATGGTGCTTTCTAAGGTATGTTATTTACGACTCATCTCACCATTTTCACTATACCTTTTTTTCTATAATGATTCAGATCATAAAATTGCTATGACATTGAGAAAACATATCCAAGTATCTGCGATAAAAAATTAAGCTTGTGGGTCATTGTATTTTGGGAGTTACACTCCGTGGAAAATAGGATTTGTGGCTAGTCTTGAAATTAGTCAAAAACAGGTGTTTCAGGTAAAAACATCATAACTTATTCATAACAGATCAAAATTCAGTGAAACCAAATGTGTTGGTTGGGGTATAGTATTTAGTATTTTATGTAATAGTTTAAGATCATTTCAACAAATATTCAGTGTAGGGCACGCTCTAGAAGGTCTCTCTCTAGAATAAGCCATAATTCAGCAAGGTATGCCATTTTTGCTATAACTCTTTTTATGAGAGGTTACATGTAGTGACACTTGGAGGAATTGCACAAAACAAACTGAAGAATATTGTGTATCATTTTCAAATATTTATACATTACAAGTACAAAGTTATGATTACTTCAAGTTAGAGTTGTTGACTAATCCAAAACGAGGCATGTGAGACTAAAGAAAAGTTTGATGAAAATGATAGTCTATTGTTGTTAAAGTTAAGGAAGGTTTGTAGGAATGTGATCATATACACCAGGTCTATTACAACGCTAAAAATCAGATTTGGATGATGGAATTGATGAGGGCGTTTGGTTGAGGTACATGTTGAGTACATGGTTGAGACAAGTAGTTGATGAGTTGACACATACATGAGGTGTATAGTTGATGATGTTGGTGCATATTGGTGAGTCATAGTTGATGAGTAGTTGACACATGATTGGTACATACTTGGTACATGGTTGGATGCACTTGTTTATGGTACAGGTTAATTACAGGTTGTTTGGTACAGGTTGGTGCATGGTTGATGCACTTGTTTGTGGTACAGGTTGATGACAGGTTGAGGTATAGGTTGATGCATGGTTTAGATTTATTGGTACATGTTTATAGCGGTATATCTCACAATGATAGTGTGACAGTGGTTCCATCATTCTACTTCTACTTGAGGGCGGTTGGACGGGGCAAGGACATGCGGTTGTAGCCACCTTCCGGTTGTAGCTGGAGAACATAGGGGGTTGTATCTTCCTTATGGTTGTAGACAGAGAATTGGGGAGTTGAAGCTTCCCTCAGGTTGTAGCCTGAGAAACTAGGGGGTTGGAGCCTCCTTACAGTTGGAGCTGGAAAACAAAGGAAGTTGGTGCTTCCAATGAATGTAATTCTTCAAGACATATAAGAAAAATCATTATGTGGTTTTCTCTTGATTTGGGTTTCCACATAAAACACTGGTGTAATTTGTATGTGTATGTTTTTTCATTGCTTATTTACTCTGCAGTTATTGGATGATAATGCTTCATTGATATAACACTTGGATTATATGGTTAAAAATGATTAAATTTCTCTATTACTAATTCACTCCCTCTCAATAATCCAACAATTGGTATCAGAGAAGGTTCCTTAAGGAAACCGTTTAACCACTAGAAGGAGATCATGGATTATTCTGATAATGGAGTACCAACGTTTAATGGTCAAAATGGTTTTAAGTATGAGATGTGGAGCATAAGGACAAAAGTATTTTTACATGCACAAGGAAATTATATTTGGCTATAAGTTGTTACAGGATATGATAGTTCAAAAAGGGCAAAGACTGCAGCCAAGAAGAGATTGAGGAAGAATGAAAAAATAGCAATGGATTTCATCTGGGAAGGATTACCTAATCCGGTAAGAGAAAAGGTTGGTAAATGTTCATCAACAAAAGAACTTTGGGATAAGTTACATGACATATATTCTTCACCCATCAGAGATCCAGAAAATGTCAAAGAAGATGCAGATACAAATCAAGAAGAATTATGTGCACCATGTCAAGAAGATTCAGAAGATGAAGAGTACATAATCACCAGAGGTATGTTGTTTTGTGTTAATTGTGAAAAACACGGACATCTTGAAATAGAATTCCATGAAGGAAGTGAGATAGGAAACATGATTGAAAATGAAGACAATTATGAAGAAGAATTGATTAGTGCTTTAGATGAACTAAGAGAAGAAAACAATTCACTCAAGAAAGAATTGACGAAACAAAAGGAAAGTGTTCACATTTTTGAATAATCCCAACAGGTCATCACGACTTAAGAACTTAGCTAGAAGAAGCTAGAAAGATCGAAGAAAATCTTGAATATCAAAAGCAATGTTTGGAAACCAACATAACAACACAGAAGGAAGAATCAGAAATGAGAGAGAAGATATTGACAGATCATATTAAGGAAAGAACTAACAATCTAAATCAGCTTGAGGCAGAGTTTGGTCAAGAAGAGAAAGGACTTGCAGAAGAAATAATCACATTAAAAATTCAACTTGAAGAAGCGAAACGAATAGAAGAAGTCATGAAGTCTCAGATAATGAAGAAAGAAGAAGAGGTTGAGAAGATTAAAGAAGAAGTTGTCACATTGAGAAGTAAAATCTCCAAGATCAACATGAATGTTGAAGAGATAGAAACATCCACATGAGTTATAGAGAATGAAGATAAACACTCTAGGTTGCTAAAAAAGAAGAATGAAGAAAATAAAAAGAGTTATGCAGAAGTACTCAAAGGAAGGAATCATGGTCAACCAGAATCTAAGAAAACTATTAAAGATACATCTTCAAGGGGACCATCCATGTTCAAGACAAAAAGAAGCTTCAATCATGATCATGATCAGTCAAGAAAAAAATTCAGAAGGACTATGCCACAAAGAAGATCATTCACTCCCAGGTATGCAAATTTATTTTATGGTCATTGCTTTTATTGTGCTAACTTTAGACATAAGGTTGCAGATTGCAGGGACTATAAAAGAAATGTTCAAGCAAGACGTGCCTATGTGGCCGCATGTAGAATTGAGTGTTACAAATTTCATAACTATGGACACATACCCAGTGATTGTAGAAGCATGATCGATACTTCCATGAAAGAAAATACTGATATCAGATATAAGAAAGTATGGGTAAGAAAACAAGAAGAACTGGTGAACAAAGACCATGTGCCTGAGATTACAAGATTGGCAATAAAACAAGATGAAGAAAATTCTACAGAGAAAAAGAAAGATGTCAAATACAAAAAGGTTTAGAAAATAACTGAAATAGAGGAAGGGAAAGTAAATAAGAAATAGGTTCAAGAGATTGTACTTTCAGGCATTGCAGTGAAAGATGATTCCACAGACAGAAAGAAAGAAGTCAGAGATCAGAGAGATAATGACTCTACCCATGAAGATGATGATGAATCTACCAATGAAGATGATGATGAATACACGTCAGATCAAGAATTGTTCTAAGCCATCCGACTTAGAGACTCCCAAGTAATATGAATATTAGATAGTGGGATTCTATGCGAAAATTGTGATAGACCAAAGAACCATCCTTCGACCAGCTTGCAGAGTTTGAGAAGACATATTCAGAGAAATTAGTTAGTAGATGTACAGTTTGATAGTATAATGATAAATGGGTTAGCATTATGGACAGTTGCACAAGTAGATTCTTAGACAGTATGGACAGAGATGGATTCGTAAGAACACTTAGCTGGTTTGGATAGATATATAATAGTGGACGAGAGCATGGATTCATAGATTGGTTCAGAGAATGGTTCAGAGACAAAGGAACATTATCATAATGGATGATAATTACATAGGAAATGGCTCAAACAATGCTAATGGATTATAAATTGACTGATATTTTTTGGAAATAGGCAGTGCATACAATAGTTCACATTCAAAATAGAGTAATGCTCAGAAACAACAATGACAAAACTCCCTATGAGCTATGGAAAGGAAGACCAGCAAATGTGAAGAACTTAAGAGTTTTTGAAAGCAAATGCTACATCAAAAGAGAAGATGGCAGAATGAGAAAGTTTTACTCTCGTGTGAACAAAGGAGTACTTGATGGTTACTCAAGTACAAGGAAAGCATACAAGTGTTACAATATGAGATTGAACAAAATTTTGGAAAGCATAAACGTAACAATTAATGAAACAGATAAAAGAAAATGAATCAATGGAATAGCCTTTCGAAGAAGAAACAAAAGATGAAAAAGAAATAGAAGAGGATGATGAATATGAAGAGAATCCGATAGAAGTAGAAGAGCAAGTTCAACAAGTATCTCCAAAGACACCTAGAAAATGAGTACAAAAGAATCATCCTTCAGATCAGATTATTGGAAATAAAGATGTAGGAGTTGAGAGTAGAAGAAATTTTTTTTCACCAGAACAAACACACCTAGCACTCTTATCTACAATTGAACCAAACTATTTTGAAGAAGCCAACAATGATGAATTTTGGAATAAGGCCATGGATGAAGAATTGGATCAAATAGAGAAAAATGATGCTTGGGAATTGGTTCCAAGACCAAAGAATAAGAATGTGATCGGCACAAAATGAGTTTTCAGGAATAAATTGAATGAAGATGGATAGGTTACAAGGAACAAATCTAGAATGGTATGTAAAGGATATGCACAGATTGAAGGAATCGACTTTGAAGAGACATTTTCCCCAGTTTCCAGAATGAAGCAATCCGTTTACTTTTAGCTTATGCATGCTCAAAAAATGTTAAGTTATTTCAAATGGACGTAAAATCGGCTTTTCTGAATGGGGAACTTAAAGAAGAATTCTACATTGAACAACGAGAATGATTTCAGTTGTCATAGAACATAGACTATGTATGTAAATTAAAAAATGCCTTGTATGGTCTAAAACAGGCTTCTAGAGCATGGTACTCTAGACTAGATAAGTATCTGTAGCAAGCAGGGTTAAAAAAAGGAAGTGCAGACAACAACCTCTACATCAAGGTAAGTCAATGTAGTATTTTATTAATTGAAGTTTATGTTGATATTATTTTTGGTAGTGATGATGACAGGTTAAGCAAGAAATTTGCAAAAGACATGCATGATGAATTTGAAATGCTGTTACTTGGAGAACCATCTTTCTTTCTGGGACTTCAAATACGTCAAAGAAACCAAGGAATTTTAATTTCTCAAACCAAGTATATCAGAGAAATGCTAAATAGGTTCGGAATGGAAGATTGCAAACTAGTTATCACTCCCATGCAAACCAGTTGTAGGTTGAGCAAAGATGATGATTTGAAGTCTACAGATTAGAGGCAATATAGGTCAATGATTGGAAGCCTACTATATGTGAAAACATCCAGAGAAAATGTAATGCAAGCAGTTGGACAGGTGGCACGATGTAATATACCTCAAAAATTGTCTGAAAAAAATAAAAATTGCTTGTATAAATATCCTTGAATAGTTCGAGATTCAAGCAAGTAAGATTTCTGTTATAAGGCTGGACTCTGAAAGTTTGCAAGAGTCCTTACTATCGTCGATTGTCACTATCATTCAACTTAAAGTTTTATGATCGACGATAAGTGTTTACTCCTCATTCAATGTTTATTTCAATTTGTGTAATTATAATTACTTTCTTATATGTTTGTACCTATGACCATTACCACAGTCTTAACAACACAAACGACTTTGGGGGTTGATGGCCTAGGCCTCATGCATTTATTCCATATGCCCATTGGCTGTGACCACGGGCCTAATCAAAATATTTTTCACATTTCAACATTCCGGCAAGTCGCAATCCCCGAAATGGAGCCAGATCAACGGTCCACAAAACTTCATAATATGATCCCTTTTTTTTTTCTTAATCGAACGGCTGACGAGATTTCAACATTTTCCCCTTTGATTCATCGTGATTCCAACATTATAAAATTCATGATCACAAAATCTATGAAGTGATCGGATGGTTCACATAACCCACTGAGATGGACGGTTAACGGGATTTAGGAGTTTTTCCTTTTGGGTTTTTGAGACTCCCAATAGTCCCTTTCAACATTTCAGAGTCCTTGACATTCTCTGATATTTTGCATTTCGCGACTTCATCATTCTTGTTGTGAGTGTCCTTGACACCTCCAACTCCCGGTATCCAAAACTCTGAAATGGAGATTAAGTCATGGTTTCGGTACCATTGATTAAGGGTAACCCATTTTTTGATGGAAAATTCTATCGTTGGAAGTAAAACACCGTATGGGATGTTCATTTGTTTCAATTCTGAACCAGATATGTAATACTATTTTTAAAATAATTATAGGGTTTCCCTTCCGCCTACTTGCAATGGCATACTGTTTATTTTATTTCTTTAATATACTAGCGCCATATTGGATACTTCCTCGAAAGGATTTTGGAAAAAGGAAACAATAATCGGCATTTGGACGACTATATGAGTATCTTGTTTATAGTTGACTCCAGATCGCATGAAGGTATATGAATTCAATTTTCACTTACTGTACTTGTGTTAAAGACTTTCCCTTTGAACTTTTAGGTGATTGTGTTGTTATTTACACAGTTAGGAATTTACTCAGGGGTATGTTTTAAGTTTTGGGATGTCGCTTCTTCCATGGGCCTTCATGCCTCTTGTGATTAGTTCTGGTAATTAAACTGTGTTAATTCGATTCACTACAATAATTTTCCAACATTTCAACCTATAAATTTTCATTAAACACCGATTGTTATAAATATGTGTAATGTTGCAGATGGTCTATAATAATTCTTGGTATTCGCAAGGTCACTTCCATACTTTAAATATACATACATATATCTTAGTGAAAAAACAAACAGAGGTCAATCGGGTTTCAGCGATTACAAACGCCAAATACAAAAAACAAAAGGCCATGTGGTTTTTCGAATCCCAAAATGAGAAAAAGTTGTGGGCCCAACACTTTGGGGTTTTGGGGTTCGGGATTTTAGGGTTTACGAACACATGACACACAAACAAAATGAAACAAGAAAAGTCAATTTGTGAAATGCGATTAGGGTGTGGGACCAACAATTTTGGGTTTTGGGGTTTATTAACTCCCGATGAAAAACACTGCACATCGTCAAACGCCGAATCGCGAAATCACAGAAAAGGTATGGGGCCCAGCCAATATCGGGTTTTGGCATTTGGTAATGCTTGATGCATGAACAACATACAACGGTAATCACCGAATCACGAAATTTGATCAGGCTATGGAGCCACTTTGGGTTTCGACGTTTGCAAGAAAAAAAGAACTCCATGCAACTTGAACCAATAAAATCCGAAATGCCGAAAAATGAAAATATGAACAGAGTTTACAAACTCAGTAAAATAAAACGCAGAGTGACAATTCAATTCAAAAATTGTTGTCAAGATCATTCCTATTACAATTTCGACTCTGGTATTTAAACGCAGAAAAAATGCCCCTTCAATATCCTAAGAGATTTTAATCAAGGCGGTGATGGTGTTTTGTGGCCTGCAAAGGTTAAGGCGGACACCATTTAAATTATGTAAAGCAAAAATGTAATCGGTGGTTTAGTCCTCGAGTCTTGAAAGGTCAATATGGCCATCGATTCACTGTTTGCACAGACGGTGAAAATTACATACTTACAAACTATACACTATGCAATTTTCCATTTGCATTCAATATGTAGGTAAACTCAAATCTGCATCACAATTTACTTGTGGGGTTTTCAACTACGACGCTTTATCTTACTACAGTAGTAATCCAAACCACAACACAAATCTTCTTTAAGAATTGACTAGTCATATTCTTCTAGCTAGTATACTTTCCGTAACTAGTATTCATAACAGTAATGAGATGCAGCAAAGATAATCCATTCCGAACTAGTAGAGAGACAATCTAGTAATTCCTAAGTTTGCAATGGGATGCATTTGATATTTCATCCTTAATATTATTCTAACAGATACATTCTATCAAGTGTGTAACCATTTAACATTCAATCAGAGAAGGGACATAAATAACATATCTGAAATAATACGTTGAAAGACAAAGGGAACAATCATGTTCCTCCCAACCGTAGAACAGGGAAGCCAAACTACTTGCCCGATTCACCCCCTAGACTGACCATGAATCCCTGAGGGATAACTTGGAAAAGCTTCTCTTCGGCAATGTCATACATCTCCAACACTTTTCCCTTGCATCACACTCAAGCAGTGTTCATAACAAAAAGTAAATCAAAAGTCTCATTTCCTAGCATACTTGGCAGCATCCTGCGTCCTCTCATATGTTATTTATCATATGCCCATGTCTTTTCCCTCCCTTGGGAATTTTCACAGCTTTATAAATCCATGATTTTCAGGGGCTGCCAATGGCCAAATCACTGATTTTCCACTTGTAATAATCAGCCCAGAGGTAGTTCCAACATGTTCCCCACTCATGGAGTCATGGTCAACTAAATTTAACATGGTTGTTCCATTTGTCCTCCTGCAATCAATATAAAATATTCTGTTTCCATACAAGTGTCATAGTCAAATAGTTAGTTGGGTCAAATCAGGTCTCTTCCCAACAGTCAAAATAATTAATTACAATTACCAAATTCAAAATTCGGAATTGCCATAAATGGCAAAAAGTTTCCAAATTCGAATTTACTAAAAACATAATAAATTTCCAGCAAATTTTAAATTTCAAAAATATTTTATTTTTGGGGATGTCACATCCTTTCCCCCTTCAATAAAGCATTGTCCTTAGTGTTTGTTCCTTTCCTGGAATAGAATTGGATGAGATTTCCACAAATCTCCCTCCAACTCCCAAGTGGCCTCCTCGGGACTAAAGTGCTTCCATTGCACCTTTACCTGAGTGATGGCTCTATTTGGAAGTGTTATTTCTCTCTGGTATAGAATGCGCAGGGGTTCCACCTGCACCAAGTTCCAACCAATCCTATGAGTAGGGTCATGAATATATTTTTTTAGCAACGAAACATGAAATACATTATGAATTCTTAGATTAGCTAGAAGTGCAAGTTGATATGATACAGGTCCAATTCGAGCTAGTATCTCGAAGGGCCCACAAAACCTGGGTGCTAGCTTGGCATAATTCCCTAACTTCAACGAGCTCTTTTGAGATTTGACCTTCAAATAAAAATGGTCTCCTACTTGAAATTCCAAGTGTTTTCTTTTCTGATTTTCGTAGCTCTTCTATCTGTCCTATGCTTCTTTCAAGTTCTGTTGTACCTTTCTTACCATGTTCTCCATTTCTTGGAGCATCTCTGGTCCAACCATGAGTCTATCAGTCGAGTTATCCCAGCTAATTGGAGTCGTACACTTTCTTCCATATAATATTTCGAAAGGGCTCAACTTAGCTGAAGTTTGGTACCCATTGTTATATGCAAATTCTACTAAGTGCAGGTAGTCTTCCCACTTGCTTGGTTTTGTTCTTATGTACATGCAAAGCATATCCTCTATGATTTGGTTTGTCCTTTCAGTCTATCCATCCATTTGTTGATAATAGCTTGTACTGAACTTCAAGTTAGTGTTTAGCCCTGCAAACAATTTCTTCCAAAAAGCAGATGTAAATTTTACGTCTCTATTTGAAATCACCATTTTAGGAATACCATGCAGTCTAAAAATTTCTTTCATGAATATTTCAGCAATGTTTATAGCTTTAAAAGTAGACTTTATAGGAATAAAGAGTGCAGACTTATTGAGTTTATCGATTACAACCATGATAGAATTATTTTGTTTCCGAGTTTTAGGCAAACCTGTTATAAAGTCCAGTGATATAGTCTCCCATTTCCATTTTGGTACTGGTAATGGCTGTAATAGGCCAGCTGGATGCTGGTGTTCGGCCTTAACCTGCTGACAATCTTGGCACCTAGACAAGTACTCTGTTGTTTCTCCCTTCATATTAGGCCAGTAAAATAGTTTTCAAAGTGTTGTTATTGTTTTTTGGTAACCTGGATGGCTAGAATATGGTTTCTTATGCACTTCATCTAAAATAATTTATTTTAACTCTGTCGAATCTGGTATGTAAAGTCTGTTTTTAAATCGTAATAGTCCCTTCTTGTCTATACTTAGATTTGGTTTATCTAAGTTTGCAATACTGTTTTGAAATTCTGCCATCATCTTGGTGTAATTTTCGTCGCTAATACTCGTCATCCTTATTCTTTGTTCCAGATCATTTTCTGCCCTGCTGATGTTTATCTCAAATAACCCATGGACTCTTCTTCTTAAAGTGTCTACTACTTTATTTTCCTTACCCTTGATATGTCTGACCTCGAAGTCGATTTCGCTCAAGAAGGCTAGCCACCTTGCATTTCTTGCATTAAGATCTGGTTGGTTAAACAAATATTTCACCCCACTATTATCCGTCAATAGTAGGAATTTTCTGCCCATTATATAGTGTCGACACATTTTTAAGGCGTGTATTACTGCTTCCAATTTTGTCATGAGTCATGAGTGACATAATTTCGTTCGTGTTCTTTTAATTTTTTGGACTCATAAAAAATCATGTGCCCTTCCTAAGTTAGGACACCACCTAGTCCCTCTTTACTTGCATCAACACAAACTGTGAAGTCTTTATCTGGGTCTGCTACCTTCAAAATGGGTGACGATGTCAATAATTCTTTCATCTTGTTAAAGCTGTCTTGACACTTTTGCGACCAATTAAACTTGGTTCCTTTCTTTTGTAGTGATGTGATAGGGTAGGCTATCTTGGAAAACCCTTCTATAAATCTGCGATAATATCCGGTGATTCCCATGAATGACAGGATATCTACCACATCCTTAGGTATTGGCCATTCCATAATGGCTTTTATCTTGTCTGGGTCTACTACAATACCTTCTCAGGAAATGACATGTTCTAAATATTGTATTTCTTTTTGATAAAAGTCACATTTGTTGAATTTTGTGTATAGTTTGTGTTTCCTTATTGTTTGCAGAAATATTCTTAAGTGTTCATCATGTTCCTCCTCCATTTTAGAATAGACCAGAATATCATTGATAAATACTACTACGAACTTGTCTAAGTACTGACTGAAAATGTTGTTCATCAAGCACATAAATGTGGTTGGTGTGTTAGTGATTCCGAAAGGTATGACTACAAACTCGTAGTGTCCATATCTTGTTCAAAAAGTTGTTTTGTTTATGTCCTCGTTCTTTATACTAACTTGATGATAACTGGATCGTAAATCCAATTTTGAATAGATCTTGGCCTCACCAACTTGATTGAACAGATCATTTATCCTTGGTAAGGGGTATTTGTTTTTAATGGTCATTTTTTTCAATTGTCTATAATCGATACATAGTCTTAGAGTACCATCTTTCTTTTTCACAAAGAGGATTGGTGCTCCCCATGGTGAGACACTCGGTCTGATATACTCTTTGTCCAACAATTCCTGTAATTGTATTTTTAATTCTGTCAGTTGTGGTAGACTCATTTGATAGGGTGCTTTTGAGATAGGGGCTGATCCGGGTAGTAAGTCTATGGAGAAATCTATTTCCCTTCTAGGAGGTAATTCTGGTATCTCATCCACAAACATGTTTATGAATTCACATAGGACAACAAAGTCTTCTAACTTGGGCTTATCTTCTTTTCCTAATAGATTCATCACTTGGATGGCGTAAACTTAACATCCCTTTCTAATACATTTCTTGAGTTGCATCGCTGAAACTTATCTGACTGATACAGGTTTTGGTATGCCTTGCGTTGTTCTAACAGTGCCAAAATCATCTTTATATATAAGTATGTTTGTATAACAGTCTAGTACTACTTTGTGTTGTTCCAACCAATCCATCCCGATAATCATATCATAAGATCCTAGTGGTAAGATGTTCATATTGGTCCCTATCTTTTGACCACCTAAGTTGAACTCAAAATTAGAAATAAATTCAACTACTTTCCTTTTAGTACCTATTGCTAGTTGTACCAGCCATGATTTTTTGTGCTTCAGTTTCTTATGTTTATTTGACTCTACTATATTAGGAGTAATATAACTTAACATATATCCAGGGTCAATTAAAACATAAATTTGAGTGTCATTGATTTTACCTTCGATTTCTACCACCGAGGACTGGTGGTCAGCTTATCGACCATCTATGGCTGCATTTATCCGATGCAAGCTTCTGCCCATGTCTCCCACTGTTGAGGCTTCCTACAGATTATGAACAATAGTTCTGTTTGTTGAAGTTAAACGTGGACAGTTCCTCCTTAGATGAGGCTCTCCACACTCCCAACACTTTAATGGCTCGCGGGAGTTGTCCCCAAAATTTTTCATTCCTGGGTTTATCGGATTACCACTACCTTGCGTATTCAGATGATTAGAGTGAAAATCCTTCCTTGGGAAACTTTTTGCTGCATTCCGATAAGGAGTTGGCTGGTATCCCTTCTTTCGTTGGTTCATTCGATCTTGCTTCTTATCCTTCCAGGCCTTGGGAAACTCTACCTACTATTTATACTGGTCATAGCACATTCGTGCTTTCCTGAATACATCACTCAAGGATTTGGGGTTGTCAAATTCAATTATGTCCCTGTAGGACTGTGGTAAACAGCTTAAGAATCGCTGGATTTTTGTAACGACCCTTGATTATTAAGAATAATTAATTTAATAATATAATCCTAAAAGATTAGCTAAACTATATTTATGTCTTAAAATAACATTTCTAATTAATTATCATTAATTATTGTTCATAATTGTCAATGGTTATTTAATTATTAATCAACTCTTTAATTATGTGAGTAAAGAATTAATAAGGTTGATAAATTAATTTATTAAAACTTACGTATGTGAGTGGGATAACAAATATTAAATAAAGGATAAGAAGCATTAAATAAATGGGATAAGATATTTAAGAATGGGATAACATATGAATCCCGAGAAGATAAAAGAATTAATGGGAATGGATAAGGGTAATTAAATGTAGGGATAAGGAATTTAATGAAAGGAAGAGTCGGTGAAGGAGGGATAAGGGGGGGAAGGAGTTGGAGGGGGGATTATGTTACGGGAGTTGGGGGATGAATTTGGGGAGAGTGGGGAATTGGAAGAGTGAAACTTGGAGTGGAATTTACACAGTGCACCGAGGGTTGCTGGGGGTTTTTGGCACGGAGGGCTAGGATATCTGTTGATATCCTAGGGCTAGGAGCTAACTAGTCAGCAGGGAGGTCGGTTTTGGGTAGTGCTTCCAGAAGCGGGAAGTGAGCAAGCAGCGGTAGCATCAGTTTCAGGTATTTACCAATATATGCATTGTTTTGTATAAAAAAATGTTATTAAATATTATTATTAGGATGAATTTGAATTGCAAATGTACTAATGAAGTAATTTTTTAAATTTTACTGTTGTGTTGTAATTTAATGGTTGTTTAAATTAATTTCGGCCATTACATTTGGTATCAGAGCCCTGGTTCAAAATCTGGAACCAAGGGCCTACCTACCTACCTACCTGCCTACCCGATTTAGTAATGGAATTGTACCCACCCAAAAATTTGATAGATCTGAACCTTAAGGGCCAAGTTCCCAAAACTCTAGCCATGCTTAACTCCTGCAAACAAAACATGAGAAATGGCATTAGACCGTAAAAAAAAAAGAATATTAAGAAAAACAATAGGTAAAACATAGGAAAATAGAACTGTATGCTATTAAATGCATATATATAGCTATAGATAAATTACCACGAATGTAAATAGAAAATAGTTTCAAGTATGCATTTACATTTTGTAAAATATTTTTCCAGACATAGGATAAACGATAAAAGCCTTTTAAAAGAAAGTAATAATATAAAAAAAAAGAACTACAAATCATTTAGATAAATTTAATGATTACTCATTCATAAACATCTTCCACACCAGTCCAGTATATCCCAGCACTAAGTTTCTTGACTTTTCACCATTTTATAATTACGATTGAATCAAATAATGAGAACTGTTAAACAAAATAATGAGGTCCAAGACTGTTAGGATGAAATTGATTTCCACACTAATATATCTCAGTTCTGAACTTTTTACCATTTTAGGATTACTATTGAATCAAATAATGTGAACCAGTTTCTTGCGGAAACATTGGCCGTTTTCAAATGCCTTTCTT
>JZKD02S1758114.1:448675-458754 GCA_000966675.3 Picea glauca | reverse complement strand
GGGGGGTAGAGATCAAGCCACGAGTAAGAGGGAGATAGACAGAGAGGGGTAGAGTGGGAGAGAGAGAGAAATGAGAGGATGTAGGGAGTTAGAGAGAGACAAGGCGAGAGAGGTAAGAGAGAAAGGGGGGGAAAGGGGAAGGGAGAGGGAGAGTGTGTGTGAGAGAGAAAAATAGAGGAAAGGAAGGAAAAAGGGAGGGAAAGAGAGTGTGGAACTGGGGGGTGAGGTAGGGAAGAGGAGAGAGAGAAAAAGAAGAAGGGAGAGAAATAAGTAAAGAGAGAGATGACATTTTAGTCCATAGATATTTTCTCTAATACATAAGTTTAATATGAATTAACAAATAGGGATATTTTAGTCCATTTTGCTATTAATTATTTTCACTTGGCATATGCTATTCTCTAATTTATATTTACTACAATCATGTTAAAGTTTTTACTACTTTTTATACCAAATTTTTAATAATTAATAAAATTATAAATAAATGTTTTATCGTAAACAAAAATGTTCTAAAACAAATTACCAAAACATAACATATATGACTTGGCATATGCCATTCTTTAAAAAGATATGTTGAAATAACAATGTTATTGATAGCTATAATAATTTCATGAATTATTTAAGATATGTCCAAATGACAAATGTTACTGATCCCAATAATAATTTCAAAATTTATAAATATGTCTACAAATATTATTGATAGCTATAATAATTTCAAATTTTAAAAGAAAAATAAAAGTTGGGTTTTAATTGAAGTTTTGTCTCTATTCTTGAATAACAATTTAGAGCATAAGCAATGATTTAGGGCATATGTTTAATTTATGTTACTACTATTGCTAATAAATGCACATCGTGTTATTTAGGTTAATTTAAATGCCCAACTTAAACTGTCAGTTTTAAATGATAATCTAGATCTGACTATTTATACACCATTCAGTACAATATTTAATGTTGTAGATATTATTCATCAAGTTAAATCATTTGATTAGTTTCAGTAAAGGTGTTCAATATTCACCTTATTATACATTGTTGAATGCTGAGGCTAGTGGTATATTAATGATAGGATTCAAAGACTAATTAAGTAAGTGGATATTCTATAATGAAATCATATTTACTCATTTGTATATGTAAACTTAATTTTTAATTTTTATTTGTATATGTAAAAGAGAGTTGTTTTTTAATAATTCAGATATAAATATATCTTATTAATTCAATTATTAATAATTGAGTATATTGTTTTGAGTACATGGATTAACAGTTGTGAAGCATCAATATATTAGTATTATTCTTATTTTCTTTAATGGAACAAAATACTGTGTTAAATATCTGGTCATATCCTTATCATTGTTCTTGTTTTACTTAATGGAACTCAATCATACTTCATATATTATCTTATTTTATTGTGGTTTATTTTAAATTTTTTTGCTAATCCAGAATTTTGATAGATTTTCTGAGTATTTGGGTTAGTTTGAAATGGGCAAAACCCCTAAAGTATGGTTCTGAAATGCATGAAACTTTGAAAAACTCAAACTATCGCTGAAAATTTGACCAAATTCAAGTCTATTTTTTGTCAGAAAAACAAAACTCTGAAAAAAAGATTGCTCCCAAATTAACCTAAACTATCTTTATTTTGTTTGAAATTTGAGTATTCATGTTTCACACGTTTACGGTAACATTGTAATATAATGGATAAATACTGCTATTAGTTGGTGAATCTGATAGCCATTTATAGTTTGAGGCTCTCTGTCACTTTCGATCCTGTTGCCCGCTACCATTTACATTAAGATGAATAGTTGGCCGACACAAGGGTTGCCTTTCATTTTTAGATATCTTCGTCGACAAATACACTGATTCTAAACCAGTGATTCATCTCGATGTATTATTTCAGGCTCTACTTGAAGGATCTGGGCGGTTTTTTCAAAGTACAAACCGATCAGATTACGTTTTCATTTTTCAGAGACAGTCAGTGATGGGATGTGAGGTTATTGTCCAAACAAAGAAGTTGACTGTAACCCTACTGCATGGCCGTTGGAAAAGAGATTTTCCACTTCATAAAGGCAGTTGCACGCTGAGCGTAGTTTTCAACCGGCGGCGCGTGGCTTTCATACAAAGTGCGCAGACCCACTTCAGCTTTGTCGTTTGTATTATTATCTGTTCCTTTATATCTATCTCATTTCACCTACCTCTCGATGGCGGCCAATCGCCAGCCTGCTACGCAGCATAATGCGGGGCCGTAGGATCTGAATTGTTTTCAGATTCGATGGTATATATTGCTTGCCTCTCTGGACACCCGCTGCTCTCCAACACCACTCCACCCTTAAGGAATCCGTATTTGAATTATTATTCAAATTTGGGTAGGGAGGTACAAAGATTTAAAGTTTTTTCCATCGGACGTGGACTTTACAATCGAGGATATCGTGTAACAGACAGTCTCATCATGTCAATTTTTTGTTACGATAGTATAGAATAAAATATGTACGATCTATAGGAAGTGAGTAAGAATTATAAAAAATTACTTTAGTAGTTTTGATCTTCAAATGTTTTAAACATTTTTAATATTTAATCATATATTTAGTGACAAATTCTTAATATTTAATCATATATATTTAGTGACAAATTCAATAAGTTTTTGTAAGTAGTCAATTTTTAACTAATTTATTTATTAATTATTATTGAAATGATTTTAGGTTTATAAAATTTATTTTATTAAGATTTTGTGTTATTATTTTTAGATTATTTTTTTAACAAATTTTAAATACACGATGATTTATCTTTCTTTAATATTTCATTTTTAATTCATTTCATCTTTGTAAGGTGGATATTTCATTTTTAATTCATTTAATCCTAATAGAATGGATATCTCATTTTTTTTTATTCCTTTCATACTATGGTGAAGTATATAATAATGATGGATAATTTTTGGATTGGGATTGAACTCCGAAAATTTGTTCATAGGTCCATTTTCTTTTTTCTTGAACTCCTAAAATTTGCTCATACTTACATTTTATTTTCTCTTGAGTTGAGAGAAAAATATAATAATTGGAGAATGTATTTTCTCAACTTGTAGAAAGAGTAAAATTTCCAATTTATTTTCTCTTGAGTTGACACCAAAACTATAATAATTAGAGAATGTATTTTCTCTAACATGTAGAAAGAATAATCAAGAATGACACATAGCATATTTGTTTCAAAGAAAAACACAATCCACCTTATAATAGTTGTATGATAAATAATGTAATTCAATGTCAAAAAAATAAGAAAATCAGTATCCACACAAAATTTCACTTTTCATTAAGAATACACACAATATAAATACATTTAAAAAATTGTTGTTAGATCCAACTTATTCTAAACTTGATAGAGAGGTTGAGAGAATCTCTCAACAAACTACAACAAATCCAAACCAATAGCTAACGAATTATATTGTAAGCAATATCTCCAAGACCCTCCTGTATTACTTACATTACACTGATTAAAAAGATTACAATATAAATTACAATATACATGGCTTTGTCTAGTTCTTCACTAGCACTTACACTCACTCTATACTTCATGATTTCAGCTCTTCTCTTCTTCACACTCTCGAGCTTTCCATTTCATTCATTTAAAACATAAACGCTTATGACCATTGTTGACGAACTTGCAATGACCAACAATATTGACAGAGTCTACTGGTTGGGGCTTTCGCGATAAAAGTTGTCAAGTACCGAACCATCTATGGAGAAACTTCCATCTGTTGGATATTTATCTTTCGGCTATCCGTCAATTTGTAGGAGAGTACTATGGATACATAATGTATTCAAAATTTGATCAGGCAACTTGACCTATATAACACACAAAGATCTCATAAAGAGTGACCTGTAACTAATGCTCTTGAAGACCGAAGCACAACAAGACCCATCAATTTTATAACATCTTGTAAACATAATCAAACTAGTGACTGTCTTATGAAAAGGTCGGGGCACACACCAACTTGAATTATATTACTATTTTAAAAATTGGTTCTGAATTATATTTTACAGACACAAAAATACATTCACATTAATTAATCTAACTACTACACATTAATTACTATAGTTGCTCTTCTTTGTGTTTGACGGTCTCCTTCAATCAGGTAAATAAATTCTTCTATTTCATCATCCATCATCCAATGCTGGAAATGCAGAGCTGCCATGACCTGGAAAATCAACAAAAGACACATGTCTTCTTTTAACTGTAGAGCTACCGTTACCTGGACAATCAACAAAAGACACATGTCTTAAAATCTTTATACGAGTGTTTTCAAATCCAACACAATTTTTGACACTTGATGGATGATAAGACCTAACAAAAAAATGAATTTAGACGCAGAGAATATCGAGACTGCAGATCTATCTGCACATATGAGTTGAAATGCTTTCTCCTACTCGCACTTCAAATCAGAACCCCAAAGCTCATCTCTTGATGCTATTTATCCATAACTTGAATCCCACAAATTCACAGCCAAACAAAGTTATTACTAGAGTGTTGCAGGATTGATTCATAAGGAGGTCGTGAAGATATTTTGTATATATTGCAGCATCATCTTTTAAAAAAAATGTCGAGTCTTCTCTTTTGGACAACAACAACAACTCCTTCACAGTACACAGGTTGATTTAATATATACGGTAATGTCAAAAAATCACACGACCCTCTCTTGATCGCAGAAAAACAAAAACTCATTGTGCAACTCCTACACACCAGCAGTCAATGAACAACAACAACTCAGGAAGACAACAACTTCCTTCTGAGATTTCAGCAACATATAGCAACGATAGGCAACGTCGCACACAAAACTAAAAAATTCATCACTCCAAACTATACTACTCTCCTGGGCACTCCCTTGAGGGAGATGAACCCATAGCACTCATCTTTGATACCAAATAAGGAAATTAGTATGCACACAAAATTTCACTTTTCATTACACAATATAAATACATTTACAAAATCCAATTTATTCTAAACTTGAGAGAGAGGTTGAGAGAATTTCTCAACAACCTTCAACAAATCCAAACCAATCGTTAATCAATTCTATTATAAGCAATATCTTCAACAAAAAAGACTTTCAAGTACTACTTTAGACCAAAAGATATATTGAATGAATTAATACAAATAAACAATGTTTTGGCATTCATCGTCCTCTTGGTGGAATGAGATAGATGAAGAAGAAATGATTATATATCTATGTGAACAACATGAAAAATACACTAAAGGAAAGAATATATATATATATATATATATATATATATATATATATTATACATGCCAACCAAAGTGCACATGGACATCATAGTTTAACATTTAAATGATCAAATGGGAAGGTCCACCTTTTTATGAGCTTCTCAATGATATATTCATTTAATCCACATGGCTGGCATGGGTTTAGAGTTAGCACACTAGTACTTATTCTCAAAGATGGTGATATAAATAATGTGAGAATTTTTGCCTCTTTGCCAAGCTATTTGGCCTCATTCTAACTAGAAGAATGAGTAAATGGGTAAAATAAAACAATGTTAGGGCTCCTTCTCCTTCTAAATCCTTTGGGAAAGAATAGAGAAAGTAGGAATTTCATTTTATAGGAGAGAGGCTACTTTACATTTATATGAAAAGGTTATTTCATTATTTGGTGTACCCATAAATGAAAAAACACTAAGTAAAAAAGTCAAATTCAAGAGTAATATCACGATGAAACAAGAATGTCCCCTCTCCCCAACATTATTTGACATATTTATAGATATGTTTGAAGATTGGATCAAGAAGAATGAGGGAGGAGGTAGATGATGTCGTGTTAGTGGCAATGCACAAAGATAGTCTATAGACATGTTGATGTCCTCAACAAATTTTTGCACTTACTATGAATAAAAAGTTGATGTGGAAAAAAAAAGGAAATGGTAATAACTACTTTCTATTAGGTTACAACCATCACATTTAATGGTGGAAAATTGGAAGCAATGGCTTCTTACAAGTATGTGGGCCTTGAATTTGATTATAGTTATAGTTGAAACTCTTGTGTGGAGAAACATGTAATATGGGAAAAAAGGCTCTATATTTTATGCATAATTAATGTGTTAATGTTTTATATATAAATATTATCAAAATAATCCATAAGGATAAGATAAGGTTACTGGTGCAAGCAAAGATGACATCTCAAGATACAGTTTGGGACCTAAAAAATAAGGAAGTGAATAGAATGATTTTCTAAATGAACCATTCGCCATTAGAGGCCACCTAATGAGAAAATGAGATTCTATCAATGCGAGATCAATCCAATGATTACTTAGACACAACAAAACTACCTTTAAAACAAAATATTTATGTATACAAAAATCTATGTCTACTTTGCATAAAATGACAAATCTAGGATGAGATGAGGTGATGACACATTATCTTATGTATGAACGAGCAAGAAAAAAACATTCAATTCAACATGAATATTTGAATAATATATATTGCTTGTTGAGTTTGCTAACAAAAACATAGGCATTTATATTAAGGATGTTTACAAAAAAATGATTATTGCAAGTGGAGACACCCTTAAGATATGAAACATCAAAGATGCAAAAGTACTTTTTTGTAATTCTCATACTCATAGATCCAAGAGGATCTCTTGTGGATAAAAATAAAATGAAAATCCTATTTTATTTTTTTGAGGTGTTAACTGTCGTGGATAGATCTTGCAATATTTTGAAATATTTTGGTACACAATTTATTTCTTTAGATCCATTATTTATTACCACTCGATTAATGCTCAAATTTATGGAAATGACTAAAATAAAAAATGAAAGAACAAGTAAATGAACACATTAATCACTCAAATGAACATAAAATGTGACGGGAAACCAATAAACCGAGCAAGGGGGTGATGCATATGATCTCCTTTCTTTACTTCACTTATAAAAATGAAAATACAAAGAAAGGGGCACTCACTATAGATATTTTCCTTTGACACTAGTGAGTTGAATGGCCTTGACATAATCTTCTTCATCTCAAACAAATACATTGCTAAAAGAATGGAAATCCCTCTCTTCCTAGTGGCCTGGTATTTAAAATAGTTTGATAACCGTTTAGGGTTAGAGTTTTTGCATGCCTCAACCCTCAATTAGAGTTAGGGTTTGGAACTTCTAGAATCTTCTTGAAATTCCACATGAGACTAGCCCTACATGTGTGAGTAATGGGGGCTAATGTGGCATCCACTTGATAACCATGGTGGTCAACAAGGTAGGTCAGGCATAGTTTGGTGTATGGTTGAGTTGATTTTTGCACTATTGGAAAGATCTCGGTGTGTAGAAAAAAATGGAGGTATTGAGAGCTATTCTCATAAGGTTTTTACCTAAAAAAGTGATGTTTGATGCCTCAAATGACTTTGAAATGTTTTGAACTCAAAATCTCCAAAATGAGCTCTGCTATTAAGATGAGCCAAGTCCTCCAATTTTTCCACCCATAAAGTACTAAGATAGATGAAATTTTTTAAAATGATTCATTCAAGATCTTTTGCTAACATCGTAAAATTTGGAGTTGGATTTTAACTTTTTGGAGTTGGATTTTAACTTAGAATAGTTACTTTATATTTATTCTAATGGAAACAATCAAGTTTCTTCCAAATGTTTTTTGAGAAACTATAATACCTACATTGAATAAATAACTCACTCTATTTCAATTTGGTTTTCCACCTAAACAATTAACGGTTAAACATTGGGGAACTTTTAGAGTTTTTCTTGAAAAAGTTGAACATACAAAACCACTCTTCCTATCAGTAATGGCTTGAAAAACATCTTGGCGTTGACTATCAATGTCGTCAGAATCATTCTGGAGTTTCTGTTTGTTTGCATCTATCTGAAATACGCTCTACCGACAGCCAAGGCAGGTTTCAATTCTCGTAGTTCTTTATAAACAATATTCATGAGCCGGATCAGCAATTAATTCTCTTATAATTAGTTTGATCAGGTTTACTCCCTACTTTAGTCTAATGATCTCACAGCTGCTCCGTAAATTGATGAGGATAACGTAGGGTTACATGAATATATGGAATTGATTGTTTGTTGCGCAGGTAGCAATGGTGAGAACAATCGTGGGAGTGATGTTGGTGTTTGCCTCCATCTCAACAGTTTCTCTTCTTGCTCTTCGTGTTCAGAAGCATAGGAAAATGCTCGTCGGTACTTCGGGGATGATTGTCACTGTAGTTATGTATGCTTCTCCACTTTCTAATATTGTAAGTATCTAATTGCCATGGCGTTTTGTCACATTCAGTAGTGGAATACGTCCTGACTTTACTCCATTGTAAAATGTACAAAGCGCGATCGGTGCTACGGACAAAAAGTGTGGAGTTTATGCCCATCCATTTCTCGCTGTTCGCACTCATCAATAGTTGTTTATGGATGATCTATTTCCTTGTGGACAAGGACCTCATCTTAGCGGTAACATCATATACGGCAGCCTTTTCTGTACATTTGCAGATATTTTCTCAAAGGATCGCGACTAAATATTCATGTGTAAAATCTGAGGTTTATACTGTGTTGTCGTCAATGCAGTGTCCAAATATACTTAGCGTACCGTTGGGCATAGGTCAGATAGGCAAGTAATGAAGAATAGAAAGTGGATCGATTTGATCCAGAGATTGGATTGAACGAGAACGCCGATGCAGACAAAAGAGATTCAACACCTCAACATAGCGTGGAAATGCAGATCCAGTAGGTGAAACATACCTTCAATTCGGCTGGGGAGAAGTGACAAATGTTACAAAATTGGACGGAGTGCGAAAATATATATTTATGGGAGCGCTGCCTGCAATCTATAGTCAGGATTCTGCTTGCAATTTTTGTTAAGTTTTCTTACAAGGGTTATTAAGAAGTTTTTAGTACTGTAATCAACTATATTATGTTGAAAGACTCATAAGGCCACCATTATATTTTCATATTACATGGATTTATTCCTTTTGCAATAATTTGTAATATTGTTCGCCATCTCAAAATGGATCACACTTTTTTGGAATTAACTTCATATTTCTAAGCTCATCCGAACTAATTTGTCAATGTTTTTGACCTTGAATATTATTCAATATTATCATGTGTGATGTTCACTATATAAATTAAAGTTGTTAACATTGGAATTATCTATTTTTATACTACCGTCTTCCTTATTTAAAACTGCTTAACTTGTAAACGAAGAAACACTTTTGACTTTAAGATGGCCATGACACATTTGCCAATATTATTGAAATGTTGAAATACTATATAAAGCAATATTGGCAACATGTTAATTATATAAAATGATATATTTACATTTTAAATTATAAATTATGGTATAAGTTGAAAAAGAAGGGATTTGGCCTTGATAAAAGAAGTAACACTTTTTTAGATTTTAACATTGCCATGACACATTTGCCAATGTTTTGGAGTTAAAATTGAAATGTTGGAATATTATATAAAATAATATTGGCAACATGTTAATTATATAAAATGATATATTTACATTTTAAATTACAAATTATGATATAAGTGGAAAAAGAAGAGATTTGACTTTGATATAAGATACCTTGGTTGATTTTGATTATGATAAAGGCAATACGTTAATTATATAAAATGATATATTTACATTTTAAATTATAAATTATGGTATAAGTTGAAAAATAAGGGATTTGGCCTTGATATAAGATATTTTGATTTTGATTATGATAAAGATTGAACTTAAAAAAAATATAAGTTAATAAGAAATTTTGATTATGATAAAGATTGAAAAAAAGAAGAAGATATAAGTTAATAAGAAAATAATTAATAATGGATATTGAAATCAAAATTGAAAACATGATTTTATTAAACAAATTAAGTTAAGTATGTAATATAGTATATATTTATTTACCCGAAATAATTATATAAATAAATAAGTGAATATATAAGTAAATTTAATTAAATTAAAAAATAGATGATTTAAATTAACATGAATAGATGAATTTTTTTATTTTTACTATTACAATTTTACTATTTTAAATTTATGTTATTTTATAATTTTTTTTATAAAAAATTGTTATATTTAATTTTTATATATCAAAAAATAATAATAATAAAGTA
>JZKD02S1758114.1:364902-378625 GCA_000966675.3 Picea glauca | reverse complement strand
ATACATACTAAATATGTACTTTTATAAACTATGGACATGATATTTTATAGAGAATGTACAGATCCTTCATTACATACCTAGCCACTTTTTGGATCGTGGGTTCTCATGCTGGCGGGATCAAAGTTGGGCCTCTATTGCTCCGTGCCCTACAAACAACACCTAGATTTCCACGATATACAAATTGACAAGAGGACTTGCGGGCGGGTTGGCTCAACATTTCACTTCTATTGTTTCATGTCCTCCAAGTAGTAGTCGGACTTCCGCAATAGACAAATTGACAACCGAACTCCAGGACTGGCGGGTTCAAGATTTCCATTGTTTACGAATGGGCATCCCTTTCAACTATCTAACATTATCAAAAAACATGATTTTAAAATACTAAATTAATAATATTAAATATTGATATTGTACAATTTAATTACATAAATTATCAATATTGAACACACTTATCGAGTAACTCTCCTATTTGGAAAAACCACAAGCCAAAAAAATTGTACAATATAAAACAAGGAAGCAGTCGGTCAGGCTGGTGATATAAAAGTAAGTGAAATCTGAAAGCGTGAATCTGCCAACTTTCGTACGAATAAATTTTCTGAAAAATGAGTAATACATACTAAATATGTACTATAAAGTATGGACATGAGATTTTATAGAGAATGTATGGATCCCACATTCCATACTTAGCCACTTTTTGGCTCACAGTTTCTCGGGCTGACGGGCTCAAAATTGGGCCTTTATTATTCTGCTCCCTACAAATAACACCCAAAATTCCACGATATACAAATTGACAAGCGGACCTGTGGGCTGGATGGCTCAACATTGCACTTCTATTGTTTTGTGTACTCCAAACAACACTTGGACTTCCTCTATATACAAATTGACAGATAGACTCCAGGGCTAGCGGCCTCAAGATTTCCATTGTTTACGGATGGTAATCCCTATCAACTATCTGACATTATCTAAAAACATTATTTTCAATACTAAATTATTAATATTAAATATTGATATTTTACAATTTAATTAGACAAAAAAGCTTGTACAATTTGAAACAGGGAAGCACTCGGTCGGGCTGGTGATATAAAAGTAATTGGAAATCTGAACATGTTCATCTACCAACTTCCACACCTAGAAATTTTCTGAGAAATGAGAAATACATACTAAATGTGTACTTTTATAAAGTATGGACATGAGATTTTATAGAGCATGTATGGATCCTTCATTCCACACTTAGCCACTTTTTGGATCGTCGATTCTCGGGCTGGCGGGCTCAAAATTGAGCCTCTATTGTTTTGTGTTCTACAAATATCACCCAGAGTTACACGATATACAAATTGACAGGTGGACTTGCGGGTTGTCTGGCTCAACATTGCACTTCTATTGTCCTATGTCCTCCAAACAACACTTAGAGTTCCTCGACATACAAATTGACAGATGGACTCTAGGACTACTGGGCTCAAGATTGCGATTGTTTACGGATGGTCATCCTATCTATCATTGTCTAAAAACATTATTTTCAAATACTAAATTATTAATATTAAATATTGATATTATACAATTTAATTACATAAAATTATCAAAGGATGTAAAATCGCTTATTTTTAAAAAAATGAAAGAAACAAAACAAAGTGTTTTAGAATTCTATCACCACAAGCATAACAATGATCAATTTGAATTTTAAGGGCCTCTTGTTTATATAATATAACAATTTGACTTCGCAAAGTATATATTCATTGATTTCAAATTATTCGAGGAGATTAATTTTACCAAGTTCATCGATCAAGGAAAAATGCTAAACCAAGTCACATACTACATTTGCATCACAGCGCCATAGAAATTATCAGGCGCATTTGCGGGCTAGTTGGATAAACAATTGCAATTCTATTGTTTTGTTTCCTCGAAACAACACTCGGAGTTCCACGATATACAAATTCACAGACGAAGCATACAACTAAGAACCAACTAAACTCCAAACATGCCGCAAGCAAGTTCCCACAAGGTTCCATAGAGCAAGACGCATCGACCTTTGCATCAAACAATTAGATATACAAAGAAAAGACATAACGACATTCATTTTCTCTTACATTTGGTATATGTTCCCTGTATAAAATAATTGGGGCCATGGGATATATGGGGTTTGCTGCCATGCTTCCCATTTTTGGACCGAACAATCTTATGCGCATGCAATCCCAAGTAGTCGAGACTGACAAACATTTGTCTGGATGTTGAAGAAATATTACACAAACACATGAGGTGTTTTCGTTTCCTGCCAAAGTTTGATATTTTTTTTTCCTTCTTCAACCGATATGAAAAATTTCATTGTCCTCATTTAAGGTAAATTTGTTGTGTATTTGAAAGTCGTGCAGCATGTAGACAGTGCTTGCCTTTTTCTGTAGATATGTTTCATATGACAATTCTTCTAACTTAGGAAGCATATTTGTAACATAGACTGACTAACCATACAATGCATAGTTGTGTTGGACACGTTTCAAATGGAATCATTGAGGCAATGTCCATATGTATATGGACATTTTTCACCGCATCGCAGAAAATCAATTGTATCATCACTTATCAAAGTGGAGGAAAAAGAAGGAGAGTTTCATTTCACACATACAGGTTCAAAGGGGGTCGAGTACGCATTCTCTACAACTAAAACACCTTCAACCTGGGAACACGATCATAGGAATTAATACATTGAACAATATAATACACAACGGCACCCCCCCCCTAAAAAAATAAATAAAATAAAATAAAACAAGCCACAAAAATTTGGTGAAGGCTATTTGTGTAAGCAAGGTGAGGATGATTTTGTGGATGTATATGCACAACAGTTATAGAGCTAGATAGTTTCTTTAGATCCTATACTATATCTACTCGCAACTCTGTTACAAACGTTGCCTGGGTTGTCCGAAATATCCTTTCTCTAACATCCCTTTTCTTTGTTATATTTTTGAAGAGCATAAGTGGAATATTCCCTTTATGCAATTGATTCTCCATTGATGATTTTTTTTTTAATAGGTATGGAACAAAAATAAAAATAAAAATAAAAATAAAAAAAAGGTGCAAGGTAGCAGAACAAGCACAACAAATACACATACAATAAACGAAAAAATGAACACTGGAATATGAAATAAGAGTACATGTATCCCCTTCTGTAATTCCTCGAGTAAATTTTCACCAAAGAGTTCATCATCCTCTCTAGCCATTATGTTTGTTTAAATGTAGCAATGCAACGAAAACACAATGGACATGAAGTAGGTTAGTATGTAGGAAGGCATGTAAGGAAGATAAGTTATTGTGCAAGAAGATACACAACATCTACATACAACAAACTAGGTGAACACATATACAGATAATAAATGAAATACAAAACAACACAATATGAAATAACAATACAAGCATGCACCTTTCTATATCCTCATCAACTGATGCAGTCAAGACTCTATTGTTTTCTCCATCTATTATGTTTCTTTGAATGTGGGAACGCACAAAATGAAATGAACATGAATGGAAGGTGTTATGCATCGAAGAACAAGTAATATGTACATATAGTAAAATAGACTCAACGAACAGTCTAAAAGATAGGAAGAAACATGAACCTTTTTGCTTCTCCATCCATAGTTGTAAATGTGTAATTTTGTTTTTCCCTACCCAAAATATATTACGAGCCACAAAATATTATGAAATTGCAAGGCCGTAGCTAAACGATTTATGGTTTCCCATGGAAAAGTATCCATATATGCTTCCACCAATGGAAATACATGTTCTTTATCCTCTATACAGACTATTGTGCCCATGATACAAGATTTTTGGTTTTCCATGGAAAATTGCCCAGATATGCTTCGAGACATGGAAATATAAATTTGCAAAATCTTTGTTGTACATATCATATCTCAAGTACAAGACAAATTGTAACGTGGGCACACCATTCTGCGTAGAGGAAAAAGAATATGTATTGTCACATGGGCATATTTTACCATACATGGTTTATAAATGCATCCTGCATATGCTTTATTTTAACAAAAACACAACGAATATTGCAATTTCACATGCACTTCTCGAACTATTTTTCATGCAACTATTTTCTTTCATGCCAGCATTGAAGCACCAACAAAATATCACAGTAGAACAGATATCAACCTCACCAAAAAGGAAAAATAACAAAACTGCAAGTCAACTCGTGGGTACAGGGGTCGAACATCGTAAAGAGCCCAAAAAACAATAACAATAAATAATAAAAAAAAAACATCTCCAACTATCAACGAAGTACCCCAACCTTGCAAAGCCGAATCAAACAAAAGAAAAAAGAAAGCACCAAACCAGTGATAAAGCATGAACAGGCCCAACTACATCACCATGCCCCCAAAGCGTAAACCTGAGCCAAACAAACACAACCAACAACCCACAAACCAACGAACCAACAAATAAGCAACAACCACCAAACCAATAAACAACATATGTATCTCCAACGATTACGAAACTGCAGCCAAAGCACAGAAAGAACTAGAAACATACGACAAGCATGCCAGTAGAAATAAGCAAAAATACTTACTTCCAAACCGAAAACACTGAACAACAAACAAGGAATAAAAAATGAAATTATGGCATGGAAACTTACTCCAAAACAATGAAAGGCAGAAGCACAGGTCGAATTGTGAACCAAAGAACAACAAGAAGCAACTGATGAACCAAAAAAGAAGAAGCAATCACCGAACTAGTAAACATTGTATGTAGCTTCAATGATGACAAAATTGTATTGCAAAGGTAGAATAAGGATGAAACATAGAATGCCTATTCAACTGGTAGTGGACAACAATATTGTGCAAAATCACTGCAACATTGTATGGAAAATTTCGAGGAAAAATGTACTCCGAGAAGCGTATTTAGATAAACATTTAAGGCTATCAGGCTATCTAAGGACCTCACGATATGCAAACATTTAAGCTGTCAGGCCTATTGGAGGACCTCGCGTCATGTAAACATTTAAGCTATCATGCCTTTTCAAGCATCTCAAAAAACGTGTCAATACATTTCAATACAAATACATGCGGCAAGGACGTTATAAACTTTGGAATTCTTGATCACTATAAAGATTGGATATCTAAACATTTCAATATGATTAGTACAAATAAAAACTTACAGATATATTCAGCTAGCAGAAAATGCTAAGACAAACATTCGAACTAATGCTAGCATTAATCCACCTTGAAGCAATACATAGGAAAAATATGTGATTCAAAAAGACTGTATACGATAAAAAAGTTTGGATATGTTACCATATAAAACATTGAGAATAGTGAATCCAACAATAAGGCCTCCAATCTCTCATCCAATCAGGTCAGTACATAAATGGTACTTTTTATTATATAGAAATCTATGTTTTTAGTTCCCTAGCTCTAACAATAGATATTATGCCTTGTCATGCAAGTTTCTATAGAAAAATTTGTTTCCTATAGTAACGTGTTATCCATTAATCAATTAATAATCTCAACAAATGTCCATTTCAATTTCATTAAAAAAATGAATCAATTAATGGGACAATTACCTGCAATCTTCTGAATCTTTATCGAAACACATGCATCATCCACCAGAAAGGTGACATCTAGTGATCTGGTTATTTTAATTCGTTCTGCTCCATTTAGAATAGTATCATGTGCACCTACACTATGTTCCTCTCTGGAGTCATCATGTGGAGTCCCACGCTCCGGCTCATCATGCTCTGGCATGTCATGCCGGTCAAATTCACCCCGCTCATCAATGGATTCGAGGGGAACCTCAGGAGGATAAAAAAGACTCACTTGCACTTTGCTATGTCGACCTTTTTTTTGCATTGGACCCTCACTTCTACCTATAGCAGTTGTAGGATCTACAGGTTCCCCACGCACGGGGTTCAAAAACTCCTACAAATAGAAAACTTTTCTTTATCAGATCATATACAAAATATAAAACTAAAAAATGGATCTGAAAATGTCATAGCTGATAAAAATATGTAAAATGCCACTTACCCCATAATTAGTTATTGTAGTTTGTATCTCTACAATTCTTGCCCTGTCCTCCTGTGTAAGGGGTCTTTTGCTAATCAAACCTAGATCTTCCATGTTAGCTTTCTTCAAGGCCTTTGTTACAGTTGTCATTGGGTTTGTCGAATAAAATATTTCGTCCTCATCAATATCCTCTGTGGGATCCTGGACCTATGTTTAAACAATAAATCAATCAACAAAAGTTATGAAAGTCACCTCTAACATTAAAAAAATGAAATATTGTAGTAATATCAAAAAAACAACAACAAAATTTCAGAAATTTAGTCGTTGTAGTCATAAGTTGTTACTGTATTTAACATTTACCTGGTGAGGCACTGTGGGTGCCTTTCCACGGTCACCCTGGAGAGATGTAACGGGTGAAACTCGGACACGTTCACCTTGGATAGAAGTTAACACAATAAATCAATCAACAAAAGTTGTGAAATTCACCCGTAACATTAAAAAAATGAAATATTGGAGTAATATCAGAAACAAAATAATGAAATTTCAGAAACGTAGTTGTTGTAGTCATAAGTTGTTACTGTATTTAACATTTACCTGGTGAGGCATTGTTGGTGCCTTTCCACGGTCAACCTGGAGAGATGTAACGGGTGAAACTCAGACATATTCACCCTAGAAAAAAGTTGACAGAATAAATCAATCAACAAAAGTTATGAAATTCACCTGTAACGTTTAAAAAATGAAATATTGGAGTAATATCAAAAACAAAATAGTGAAATTTCAGAAATTTAGTTCTTGTAGTCATAAGTTCTTACTGTATTTAACATTTACATGGTGAAGCATTGCGGGTGCCTTTCCACGGTCACCCTGGAGAGATGTAACGGGTGAAAATCAGACACATTCACCCTGGACATAAGTTGACACAATAAATCAATCAACAAAAGTTATGAAATTCACCTGTAACATTTAAAAAATGAAATATTAGAGTAATATAAGAAAAAAAATAATGAAACTTCAGAAATTTAGTTGTTGTAGTCATAAGTTGTTATTGTATTTAACATTTACATGGTGAGGCATTGCGGGTTCCTTGCCACGGTCACCCTGGAGAGATGTATTGAGTGATTTTCTACCACAGTCACCCTGGACATATGTTGACACAATAAATCAATCAATAAAAGTTAGAAAATTCACCTGTAACAGTAAGAAAATCAAATATTGCAGTAATAACAAAAAAAATAATAATGAAATTTAGTTTTTGTAGTCATAATTTTTTACTGTATTTAACATTTACCTGCTGAGGCGAGGTGGGTGCCTTTCCACGATCACCCTCTCCATCTATTCGATTTAAGTTGTAATCGATCAACAACTCTTCACCTGGAACTATTGTTTTTGATGCACATACAAATATATGATTTCATTCTTGTGCCTCAAATATGCAATTTGGTTTCTTAGTTGTTGCCACTGGTCGTGTACTATTTATAAAGACCACAATGTTTCGAGTAGATTTTGTCCTTCCATCAATATACATAGCTGCCCCTTTATTTTGATTGTTATCTAGTAGTTGTATATAATTTGCAACAACTTCGTATCTCTGCATACTTTGTGTATATCAGACCAACATCAACCAATGATTGTATTTATATAATGGTTCAACATACTCCATCAATTCAGTTACAGTACCATAGCCGACCTTTATGCCATCCATGGAAAATAACCCCAATCCATGTAAAAATGAAGTAGCAATGCGATACATCCTCCCACCGATGAAGAAATCTGTGTCCACTTTAGGTAGATCCTTAGTTTCCCATCATTGCACTATATGTTTATACCTCAAGGGAAACTCAATGTCATCTATGCTCTTAGCATCATAATTACACGAGCCTGCGTTGACAATAAAAAATTGCATGCGGGTACAAATTTTTTTCCTTACCTTTTCCAACCTAGATGATCTAGAACTGGTAGATCTAGTACAACACGTCTCACTTTCAACCTCTCTTACTATATCTTGATCATCACTCAAGGAAGATAGATCCGACAGATACCTATTTGGTGGTACCTACACTCGTTAAAACAAGAAGATAATTTATTGTGCCAATATACGTTTTTGGTAACAATACAGTTGCTTATAGTTGCATTTAGTTGTATAAAGTTGAAATTCTGACACCGATCTGTCATATAGTTCCATAAAGTCGAAATTGCCACACCTAGTTTCATATAGTTGCAATATAGTTGCATATAGTTGCATAAGTTGCAATATAGTTGCATATAGTTGCATATAGTCGCATAAGTTGCAATATAGTCGGATAAGTTGCAATAAAGTTGCGTAAAGTTGCATAAGTTGCAATATAATTGCATAAGTTGCATAGTTGCATATTTTCATATAGATGCATACGAAATTGTTGCAATATAGTTGCATATAGTTGCGTAAGTTGCAATATAGTACCAATTTAGTTGCATATAGTTGCATAAAGTTGCATAAAGTTGAAATTGCCACACCTATCCGTCATATAGTTGCATAGTTGCATAAGCTGCATATAGTTGCATAACTTTTCTAAGTTGCGTAAAGTTGCATAAAGTTGCATAAAGTTGCATAAAGTTGTTGAAGTTTCATAAGTTGCATGTTGCATAGTTGCATATAGTTGCATATGAAATTGTTGCAATATAGTTGCAATATAGTTGCATTTGACCACTCACCAATATTTGAGAATATAGTTGCAATATAGTTGCATTTGGAACCATTGGTACGTTTTCATAATAAGAATAGGTCTCAAGGTGTGTACCATGACTAGAAAGGAAAAAAAAGGGCCTTAGGTCCTAAACCAAGGGCCTTAGGTCATTCTTACACCGTACAATTACCTGTTGTAGTCATAATTTTTTACTGTATTTAGCATTTACCTGCTGAGGCGAAGTGGGTGCCTTTCCATGGTCACCCTCTCCATATATTCGATTTAAGTTGTAATTGATCAACAACTCTTCACCTGGAACTATTGTTTTTGTTGCACATACAAATATATGATTTACTTCGTGTGCCTCAAATATGCAATTCAATTTCTTAGTTGTTGCCACTAGTTTTGTACTATTTATAAAGCCCGCAACTTTTCCAGTAGCTTTTTGCCTTCCATCAATATACATAGTTGCCCCTTTATTTTGATTGTTATCTAGTAGTTGTATATAATTTGCGGCAACTCCGTATCTCTGCATACTCTGCGTATATCAGACCAACATCAACCAGTAATTGTATTTTTATAATGGTCCGACACACTCCATCAATTCAATTACAGTGTCATATCTGACCTTTATGCCATCCATGGAAAATAACCCCAATCCATGTAAGAACGAAGGAGTAGTGTGATACATCCTCCCACCGATGAAGAATCTGTGTCCACTTCAAGTAGCTCCTTAGGTGTCCATCATTGCACTAGATGTTTATACCTCAAGGGAAACTCAATGTCACCTATGCTCTCAACATCATAATTACACGACCCTTCGTTGGCAATAAATAATTGCATGCAGGTACAAAATATTTTCCTTATCTTTTCCAACCTAGTTGATCTAGAACTGGTAGATCTAGTACACCACATCTCACTTTGGTATGATATTAAATAATATGGGCAACATTGGTATAATATGGGCACCATTGGTATGCTTTAAATAATAATAATGGCTATTAGGACACCATATGGGCACCATTCACAGGTTTTATGCATCATAGTTGGCTCTCAAGGCCTCTAAGAAGGAACTTAGAGCCATTAGGAGGATACAATTGCATTCATAAGTTGCATTAAGAGGATATAGGTCAAACATTCATAAGTTGCATATAGTTTCATAAGTCGGATATAGTTGCATGGTTGCATAAGTTGCATATAGTTGCATAGTTGCATAAGTTTTCATTGTTGCATAAAGTTGCATGTTGCATAAAGTTGTGTAAAGTTGCATAAGTTGCATTGTTGCATAAAGTTGCATGTTGCATAAATTTGCATAAAGTTGTGTAAGTTTCATTGTTGCATAAAGTTGCATGTTGTGTAAAGTTGCGTAAAGTTGCATAAAGTTGCATAAAGTTGCATAAGTTGCATTGTTGCATAAAGTTGCATGTTGCATAAAATTGCGTAAAGTTGTAGGTCCAAGTGATGAAATCATGTCCTTCCTATTATGTTTTGAAAAAGTTCATAAGAAGCCCAATCTTTTGAAATGGCTCAATGCCCCCATACCAAAGTGGTCCATTATTCTTGTTTCAGAATGCTCAGGGGGCTTACGTTCAAAGTATTGTTATTAGATGAAGTTTAAAAAGTGGTAGGATGGATTGAAGTTCAAAAAAGTGTCGATGGCCTAAAGTTTTAAAATTGCTCGATGAGCAATGTTTTGGAATGGCTCAAGGGGCTTAAATTAAAAAATAGATCGATATTCCAAAATGCCCTGAAGTTTAGAAGTGGGCCAAAGTTGGAGAAATGCTTAAAATTTTGTAATGGCCCAAAGTTAAAGAATGGGTTGAAGTTAAATTTGGCCCTAATGTTCAAACATGGTCCAAATATTGGAAGAGGCCTAATAACCTAGTCCATAAATGCCTTGAAGTTTATAAGAGGGGCAATGGAACAAAGTTTGAATTTGCATGATGGGTGATGTTTTAGAGTTTCCAATAGAGTTAAGTTCGAATTATGGATGTTTGGAAAAGTTTTAAAAGTGGACAATGACCTATGAAATACATGGAAATAGTCCTGATGGCCTTAATTTTGAACAATGGTTGAAGTGTCAAAAGGGGTGTAGGTTTCAAATCAACTTAGTCTTTGAGAAGTGGCCAAAATTCAAAATTAACCGAAATTTCGAAAGAGGGGAACCCAACCAAGAAAACCGAAGAGCCAATGACACAGGTGTGGTGGAAGAAAAACTTGGGGTTTCCCGAATGCAAGGAAAAATTGGGGTTTCTAGAGGCAATGCAAGGCAAGTTGGAAAGAGGGGCGCCCAAAGGCAAGCCGAGTTGGCAAGAGGAGCGCCCAACCAAAAAAAATGAAAGAGCCAGCGACACAGGTGTGTTGGGAAAAAAAACCTGGGGTCCCTAGAGGCAATGCATGGCAAGTTCACAAGATAAATGCCCAACCAACAAAACCGAAAGAGACATCCACACAGGTGTGGTGGGAAAAACAACTTGGCGTTTCCTGAATGCAAGACAGACTTGGAGGTTCTAGAGGCAATGCAAGGCAAGATGGGCACCCAAACACAAGAGGAGCGCCCATCCAACAAAAGTGAAAGAGACAGTGACCAATGAAATGACCAATGTAAGGAAAAATTGGGGTTTCTAGAGGCAATGCAAGGAAATTTGGAAAGAGGGGCGCCCAAAGGCTAGCCGAGTTGGCAAGAGGAGCACCCAACCAACAAAACCGAAAGAGCCAATGACATAGATGTGGTGGAAAAAAAACTTGGGGTTTCTAGAGGCAATGCAAGGCAAGTTCGTAAGAGAAACACCCAAGCAAGAAAACCAAAAGAGACAGCCACATAGGTGTGGTGGGAAAAAAAACTTGGCATTGACCGAATGCAAGACAAACTTGGGGTTTCCAGAGGCAATGCAAGGCAAGTTGGCAAGATGGGCGTCCAAAGGCAAGCCAAGTTGGCAATAGGAGCACCCAACCAACATATCCAAAATAGCCAACAACACAGGTGTGGTGGGAAAAAAACTTGGGGTTTCAAGAGGCAATGCAAGGCAATATGGGCGCCCAAACTCAAGAGGAGCCCCCAACCAACAAAACCGAAAGAGACAACGACCAATGAAATGACCAATGCAAGGAAAAATTGGGGTCTCCAGAGGAAATGCAAGGCAAGTTGGAAAGAGGGGCGCCCAAAGGCAAGCTGAGTTGGCAAGAGGAGAACCCAACCAACAAAACCGAAAGAGTCAGCGACACAGGTGTGGTGGGAAAACAAACTTGGGGTTTCCAGAGCCAATGTAAGGCAAGTTCGCAAGAGAAACGCCCAACCAACAAAACCAAAAGAGACAACCACATAGGTGTGGTGGAAAAAAAAACTTGGCGTTTCCCGAATGCAAGACAAACTTGGGGTTTCCAGAGGCAGTGTAAGGCAAGTTGGCAAGAGGGGCATCCAAAGGCAAGCCGAGTTGGAAAGAGGAACACCCAACCAACATAACCAAAATAGCCAGTCACACAAGTGTGGTGGGAAAACAACTTGGGGATTCCAAAGTCAATGCAAGGAAAGATGGGTTCCCAAACACAAGATGAGCACCCAACCAACTTAATCGAAAGAGACAACAACTAATGAAATGACCAATGCAAGGAAAAATTGGGGTTTCTAGAGGCAATGCAAGGCAAGTTGGAAAGAGGGGAACCCAAAGGCAAGTCGAGTTGGCAAGAGGAGCACCGAACCAACAAAACCGAAAGAGCCAACGACACAGGCGTGCTGGGAAAAACAACTTGGGGTTTCCAGAGGCAATGCAAGGAAAGTTTGCAAGAGAAATGCCCAACCAACAAAAACGAAAGAGACAGCCACACAGGTGTGGTGGGAAAAAAAACTTGGCGTTTCCCGAATGCAAGAAAAACTTGCAGTTTCCAGAGGCAATGCAAGGCAAGTTGGAAAGATGGGGGTCCAAAGGAAAACGAGTTGGCAAGAGGAGAACCCAACCAACAAAACCGAAAGAGGCAGCGACATAAGTGTGGTGGGAAAAAAAAATTGGTGTTTCCAGAGGCAAAGCAAGGTAAGTTCGCAAGCGAAACACCTAACCAACAAGGTTGAGCATTCACATATAAGAATATCATTAACGAACAATACAAAAAAAAATCTAGTTCTCCCAATTTTCGTCCACTGGTGATGGAATATGGTCTGCGGTGTTGAATTGTACCAACAAAAGCACAAAAAATACATGAGTTGTTTAACTTCTAGGTGATGTAACTTTCAACTACAAACTCAGAATGGGACGAGAGTATAGGCATTGGAAATCTATTTTAGAGGCGAAAATAAAAATATTCATAATTGGGAAATGTATTTGTGTTTAGTAATCCTGAAACAATTACATAACAGAGCCTTCGAGCCTGATTTAACAAGGCAAACTGTTCATGTGGGTGAACCCTAAAGTATCTTAAATTTGTAGAAATATGTCTATGATGAAGAATGAGCATACTAGATGCAAAAATTATAAATTGTGATTGCTTATCTTCCATGATGATGCTAATGTGGAGGCACAATTGGCTTGGTAAGAGCATGGTAGTTTAAGGTACTTGTCAACCAGTAAGTTAAATGTTCAATTCAGGATGTCTAGGTATACTTGGCATATTGGAATTGATGGTAAATCATGACAAGAGAAAGGGACTGGGTTGTTGGTGCCCTTAGTAGAAAATGCACTCAATGCATTTTTCTCCAACTAATTCATAAGAAGAATATTTGCAATTTGGAATATTTCTTCTTTAGCTAATTCATTGAACACCATAGAAGACTTCCTCAAATTAATATCCATACTTGTAACTTTACAATAGATTCCCAAAATATCCTTAATGCTTATAATTTCCCTTAAATATCCATGTCTAAAAGTCATTATGTCATATACAAAGAGTACTTAATCCCTTTTCTAACCTTGTTCTCCTAGAATCTTTGATCACAATACTTAATCATTTGGCTACTAATAAAAAGAGAAAAAAAGATAAAGGGCATTGTTGTCATAGGCCTCAATATGAATTTAAAAAACTAGAGGGAGAACCATTTATAAGAACCGTAAAGGAAGTTGATGAAAGACACCCCATAATCCATTCTAT
>JZKD02S1758114.1:320046-332614 GCA_000966675.3 Picea glauca | reverse complement strand
CTACAAATATCACCCAGAGTTACACGATATACAAATTGACAGGTGGACTTGCGGGTTGTCTGGCTCAACATTCAACTTCTATTGTCCTATGTCCTCCAAACAACACTTAGAGTTCCTCGACATACAAATTGACAGATGGACTCTAGGACTGGTGGGCTCAAGATTGCGATTGTTTACGGATGGTCATCCTATCTATCATTGTCTCAAAACATTATTTTCAAATACTAAATTATTAATATTAAACATTCATATTGTACAATTTAATTACATAAAATTATCAAAGGATGTAAAATCGCTTATGTTTTAAAAAATGAAAGAAACAAAACAAAGTGTTTTAAAATTCTATCACCACAAGCATAAAAATGATCAATGTGAATTTTAAGGGCCTCTTGTTGATATAATAGCACAATTTGACTTCGCAAAGTATATATTCATTGATTTCAAATTATTCGAGGAGATTAATTTTACCAAGTTCATCGATCAAGGAAAAATGCTAAAACAAGTCACATACTACATTTGCATCACAGCGCCATAGAAATTATCAGGCACATTTGCAGGCTAGCTGGCTAAAAAATTGCAATTCTATTGTTTTGTTTCCTCGAAACAACACTCGGAGTTCCATGATATACAAATTGACAGACGAAGCATACAACTAAGAACCAAATAAACTCCAAACAGGCCGCAAGCACATTCCCACAAGGTTCCATAGAGTAGGACACATCGACCTTTGCATCAAGCAATTTGATATACAAAGAAAATACGTCACGACATTCATTTTCTCTTACATTTGGTATATGTTCCCTGTAGAAAATAATTGGGGCCATGGGATATATGGGGTTTGCTGCCATGCTTCCCATTTTTGGACCGAACAATCTTATGCGCATGCAATCCCAAGTAGTTGAGACCAACGAACATTTGTTTGGATGTTGAAGAAATATTACACAAACACATGAGGTGTTTTTGTTTCCTGCCAAAGTTTGATATTTCTTTTTTCCTTCTTCAATCGATATGAAAAATTGCATTGTCCTCATTTAAGGTAAATTTGTTGTGTATTCGAAAGTCGTGCAACATGTAGATAGTGCTTGCCTTTTTCTGTAGATATGTTTCATAGGAAAACTCTTCCAACTTAGGAATCATATTTGTAACATAGACTGACTAACCGTACAATTCATAGTTGTGTTGGCCACATTTCAAATGGCAGCATTGAGGCAATGTCCATATGTATATGGACATTTTTCACCGCATCGTAGAAAATCAATTGTATCATCACTTATCAAAGTGGAGGAAAAAGAAGGAGAGTTTTGTTTCACACATACAGGTTCAAAGGGGGTCGAGTACGCATTCTCTACAACTAAAACACCTTGAACCTGGGAACACGAGCATAGGAATTAATACATTGAACAATATAATACACAACTGCACCCCCCCCTCCCCCCTAAAAAAATAAGTAAAATAAAATAAAACAAGCGACAAAAATTTGGTGAAGTCTATTTGTGTAAGCAAAGTGAGGATGATTTTGTGGATGTATATGCACAACAGTGATAGAGCTAGATAGTTTATTCAAATCCTATACTATATCTACTCGCAACTCTGTTACAAACGTTGCCTGGGTTGTCCGAAATATCCTTTCTCTAACATCCCTTTTCTTTGTTATATTTTTGAAGAGCATAAGTGGAATCTTCCCTTTATGCAATTGATTCTCCATTGATGAATTTTTTTTTAATAGGTATCGACCAAAAATAAAAATAAAAATAAAAATAAAAAAAAGGTGCAAGGTAGCAGAACAAGCACAACAAATACACATACAACAAACGAAAAAATGAACACTGGAATATGAAATATGAGTATAGGTATCCCCTTCTGTATTTCCTCGAGTACATTCTCACCAAAGAGTTCATCGTCCTCTCCAGCCATTATGTTTGTTTAAATGTAGCAATGCAGCGAAAACATAATGGACACGAAGTAGGTTAGTATGTAGGAAGGCATGTAAGGAAGATAAGTTATTGTGCAAGAAGATACACAACATCTACATACAACAAACTAGGTGAACACATATACAGATAATAAATGAAATACAAAACAACGCAATATGAAATAACAATACAAGCATGCACCTTTCTATATCCTCATCAACTGATGCAATCAAGACTCTGTTGTTTTCTCCATCTATTATGTTTCTTTGAATCTGGGAACGCACAAAATGAAATGAACATGAATGGAAGGTGGTATGCACTGGAGAACAAGTAATATGTACATACAGTAAAATAGACTCAATGAACAGTCTAAAAGATAGGCAGAAACATGAACCTTTGTGGTTCTCCATCCATAGCTGTAAATGTGTAATTTTTTTTTTCCCTACCCAAAATATATTACGAGCCACAAAATATTATGAAATTGCAAGGCCGTAACGGAACGATTTATGGTTTCCCGTGGAAAAGTATCCAGATATTCTTCCACCAATGGAAATACATGTTCTTTATCCTCTATACAGACTGTTGTGCCCATGATACAAGATTTTTGGTTTTCCATGGAAAATTGCCCAGATATGCTTCGAGACGTGGAAATATAAATTTGCAAAATCTTTGTTGTACATATCATATCTCAAGTACAAGACAAATTGTATCGTGGGCACACCAGTCTGCATAGAGGACAAAGAATATGTATTGTCAGATGGGAATATTTTACCATACATGGTTTATATATGCATCCTACATATGCTTTATTTTAACAAAAACACAACGAATATTGCAATTTCACATGCAATTCTCGAACTATTTTTCATGCAACTATTTTCTTTCATGCCAGCATTGAAGCATAGATATCACAACAGAATAGATATCGACCTCGCCAAAAAGGACAAATAACAAAATTACAAGTCAACTCGTGGGTACAGGGGTCAAACATCGTAAAGTGCCCAAAAAACAGTAACAATAAATAATAATAAAAAAACATCTCCAACTATCAACGCAGTACCCCAACCTTGCAAAGACAAATCAAACAAAAGAAAAAAGAAAGCACCAAACCAGTGATAAAGAATGAACAGGCCCAACTGCAGCCCCATGGCACCAAAGCATAAACCTGAGCCAAACAAACACAACCAACAACCCACAAACCAACGAACCAACAAACAAGCAACAACCACTGAACCAGTAAACAACATATGTATCTCCAACGATTACGAAACTGCATCCAAAGCACAAAAAGAACTAGAAACATATGAAAAGAATGCCAGTAGAAATAAGAAAACATACTTACTTCCAAACCGCAAACACTGAACAACAAACAAGGAATAAAAAATGAAATTATGGCATGGAAACTTACTCCAAAACAATGAAAGGCAGAAGCGCAGGTCGAATTGTGAACCAAACAACAACAAGAAGCAACCGATGAACCAACGAAGAAGAAGCAATCACTGAACCAGTAAAGATTGTATGTAGCTTCAACGATGACAAAATTGTATTGCAAAGGTAGAATAAGGATGAAACATACAATGCCTATTCAACTGGTGGTGGACAACAATATTGTGCAAAATCACTGCAACATTGTATGGAAAATTTCGAGGAAAAATGTACTCCGAGAAGCGTATTTAGATAAACATTTAAGTCTATCAGGATATCTAAGGACCTCGCGGTATGAAAACATTTAAGCTGTCAAGCCTATTGGAGGACCTCGCGTCATGTAAACATTTAAGATATCATGCCTTTTCAAGCATCTCAAAAAAAGTGTCAATACATTTCAATACAAATACATGTGGGAAGGACGTTATAAACTTTGGAATTCTTGATCACTATAAAGATTGGATATCTAAATATTTCAATATGATTAGTACAAATAAAAACTTACGGATATATTCAGCTAGTAGAAAATTCTAAGACAAACATTCGAACTAATGTTAGCATTAATCCACCTTCAAGCAATACATATGAAAAATATATGATTCAAAAAGACTGTATACGATAAAAAAGTTTGGATATGTTACCATATAAAACATTGGGAATAGCGAAGTCGACAATAAGACCTCCAATCTCTCATCCAATCAGATCAGTACATAAATGGAACTTTTTATTATATAGAAATCTATGTTTTTAGTTCCCTAGCTCCAACAATAGATATTATGCTTTGTCATGCAAGTTTCTAGAGAAAAAAATGTTTCTTGTAGTAACGTGTTATCCATTAATCAATTAATAATCTCAACAAATGTCCATTTCAATTTCATTAAAAAAATGAATCAATTAATGGGACAATTACCTGTAATCTTCTGAATCTTTATCGGAACACATGCATCATCCACCAGAAAGGTGACATCTAGTGATCCAGTGCTTTTAATTCGTTCTGATCCATGCAGAATAGTATCCTGTGCACCTACACTATGTTCCTCACTGGAGTCATCATGTGGAGTCCCACGCTCCGGCTCATCATGCTCTGGCATGTCATGTCGGTCAAATTCACCCCGCTCATCAATGGATTCGAGGGGAACCTCAGGAGGATCAAAAAGCCTCACTTGCACTTTGCTATGTTGACCTTTTTTTTGCATTGGACCCTTACTGCTACCTATAGCAGTTCTAGAATCTACAGGTTCCCCACGCACGGGGTCAAAAAATCCTACAAATAAAAAACTTTTCTTTATCAGATCATATACAAAATATAAAACTAAAAAATGGATATGAAAATGTCATAGCTGATAAAAATATGTAAAGATGCCACTTACCCCATAATTAGTTATTGTAGTTTGTATCTCTACAATTCTTTCCCTGTCCTCCTGTGTTAGGGGTCTTTTTCTAATCAAACCTAGATATTCCATGTTAGCTTTCTTCAAGGCCTTTGTTACAATTGTCATTGGGTTTGTCGAATAAAATATTTCGTCCTCATCAATATCCTTTGTGGGAGCCTGGACCGATGTTTACACAATAAATCAATCAACAAAAGTTATGAAATTCACCTCTAACATTAAAAAAATGAAATATTTTAGTAATATCAGAAAAACAATAACAAAATTTCAGAAATTTAGTCGTTGTAGTCATAAGTTGTTACTGTATTTAACATTTACCTGGTGAGGCACTGCGGGTGCCTTTCCACGGTCACCTTGGAGAGATGTAACAGGTGAAACTAGGACACGTTCACCCTGGACAGAAGTTGACACAATAAATCAATCAACAAAAGTTATGAAATTCACCTATAACATTTAAAAAATGAAATATTGGAGTAATAACAGAAAAAAAATAATGAAATTTCAGAAACGTAGTTGTTGTAGTCATAAGTTGTTACTGTATTTAACATTTACCTGGTGAGGCATTGTGGGTGCCTTTCCACGGTCACCCTGGAGAGATGTAACAGGTGAAACTCGGACACATTCACCCAGGACAAAAGCTGACACAATAAATCAATCAACAAAAGTTATGAAATTCACTTGTAACATTTAAAAAATGAAATATTGGAGTAATATCAGAAACAAAATAGTGAAATTTCAGAAATTTAGTTGGTGTAGTCATAAGTTGTTACTGTATTTAACATTTACCTGGTGAGGCACTGCGGGTTCCTTTCCACGGTCACCCTGGAGAGATGTAACGGGTGAAAACCGGACACGTTCACCCTGGACATAAGTTGACACAATAAATCAATCAACAAAAGTTATGAAATTCACTTGTAACATTTAAAAAATGAAATATTAGAGTAATATCAGAAAAAAAATAATGAAATTTCAGAAATTTAGTTGTTGTAGTCATAAGTTGTTATTGTATTTAACATTTACCTGGTGAGGCATTGCGGGTGCCTTGCCACGGTCACCCTAGAGAGATGTATCGGGTGATTTTCTACCATGGTCACCCTGGACATATGTTGATACAATAAATCAATCAATAAAAGTTAGAAAATTCACCTGTAACATTAAGAAAATGAAATATTGCAGTAATAACAGCAAAAATGATAATGAAATTTAGTTGTTGTAGTCATAACTTTTTACTGTATTTAACATTTACCTGCTGAGGTGAGGTGGGTGCCTTTCCATGATCACCCTCTCCATCTATTAGATTTAAGTTGTAATCGATCAACAACTCTTCACCTGGAACTATTTTTTTTGTTGCACATACAAATATATGATTTCATTCGTGTGCCTCAAATATGCAATTCGGTTTCTTAGTTGTTGCCACTGGTCGTGTACTATTTATAAAGACCTCAATGTTTCCAGTAGATTTTGGCCTTCCATCAATATACATAGTTTCCCCTTTATTTTGATTGTTATCTAGTAGTTGTATATAATTTGCGGCAACTTCGTATCTCCGCATACTCTACGTATATCAGACAAACATCAACCAATGATTGCATTTATATAATGGTTCAACATACTCCATCAATTCAATTACAGTTCCATAGCTGACCTTTATGCCATCCATGGAAAATAACCCCAATCCATGTAAAAATGAAGGAGCAATGCGATACATCCTCCCACCGATGAAGACATTTGTGTCCACTTTAGGTAGATCCTTAGTTGCCCATCATTGCACTATATGTTTATACCTCAAGGGAAACTCAATGTCACCTATGCTCTTAGCATCATAATTACACGAGCCTCCGTTGACAATAAAAAATTGCATGCAGGTACAAAATATTTTCCTTACCTTTTCCAACCTAGCTAATCTAGAACCGGTAGATCTAGTACAACACGTCTCACATTCAACCTCTCTTACTATATCTTGATCATCACTCAAGGAATATAGATATGACAGATACCTGTTTGGTGGTACCTACACTCATTAAAACAAGAAGATAAGTTATCGTGCCAATATATGTTTTTGGTACCAATACAGTTTCTTATAGTTGCATTTAGTTGCATAAAGTTTAAATTGTCACACCGATCTATCATATAGTTGCATAAAGTTGAAATTGCCACACCTAGTTGCAGATAGTTGCAATATAGTTGCATGTAGTTTCATAAGTTGCAATATAGTTGCATAAGTTGCATATAGTTGCATATAGTCGCATATAGTCGGATAAGTTGCAATAAAGTTGCATAAGTTGCAATAAAGTTGCATAAGTTGCAATAAAGTTGCAATATAATTGCATAAGTTGCATAGTTGCATATTTTCATATAGATGCATACGAAATTGTTGCAATATAGTTGCATATAGTTGCATAAGTTGCAATATAGTACCAACTTAGTTGCATATAGTTGCATTTAGTTTCATAAAGTTGAAATTGCCACACCTATCCGTCATATAGTTGCATAGTTGCATAAGTTGCATAAGTTGCCTAAGTTGCGTAAAGTTGCATAAAGTTGCGTAAAGTTGCATAAGTTCCATAAAGTTGTTGAAGTTGCATAAGTTGCATGTTGCATAGTTTCATATAGTTGCATACAAAATTGTTTCAATATAGTTGCATAAGTTGCAATATAGTTGCATTTGACCACTCACCAATATTTGAGAATATAGTTCCAATATAGTTGCATTTGGAACCATTGGTACGTTTTCATAATAAGAATAGGTCTCAAGGTGTGTACCATGACTAGAGAGGGAAAAAAGGGCCTTAGATCCTAAACCAAGGGCCTTAGGTCATTCTTACACCATACAATTACCTGTTGTAGTCATAATTTTTTACTGTATTTAACATTTACCTGCTGAGGCAAAGTGGGTGCCTTTGCACGGTCACCCTCTCCATCTATTCAATTTAAGTTGTAATTGATCAACAAATCTTCACCTGGAACTATTGTTTTCGTTGCACATACAAATATATGATTTCCTTCATGTGCCTCAAATATGCAATTCAATTTCTTAGTTGTTACCACTAGTTGTGTACTATTTATAAAGCCCACAATTTTTCCAGTAGCTTTTGACCTTCCATCAATATACATAGTTTCCCCTTTTTTTTGATTGTTATCTAGTAGTTGTATATAATTTGCGGCAACTCCGTATCTCCGCATACTCTGCGTATATCAGACCAACATCAACCAGTGATTGTATTTGTATAATGGTCCGACACACTCCATCAATTCAGTTACAGTGCCATATCTGACCTTTATTCCATCCATGGAAAATAACCCCAATCCATGTAAGAACGAAGGAGCAGTGCGATACATCCTCCCACCGATGAAGAATCTGTGTCCACTTTAGGTAGCTCCTTAGGTGTCCATCGTTGCGCTAGATGTTTATACCTCAAGGGAAACTCAATGTCACCTATGCTCTCAACATCATAATTACACGACCCTCCATTGGCAATAAATAATTGCATGCAGGTACACAATCTTTTCCTTAGCTTTTCCAACCTAGTTGATCTAGAACCGGTAGATCTAGTACAACACGTCTCACTTTGGTATGCTATTAAATAATATGGGAAACATTGGTATAATATCGGCACCATTGGTATGCTTTAAATAATAATAATGGCTATTAGGACACCATATGGGCACCATTCACAGGTTTTATGCATCATAGTTGGCTCTCAAGGCCTCTAAGAAGGAACTTAGAGCCATTAGGAGGATACAATTGCATTCATAAGTTTCATTAAGAGGATATAGGTCACACATTCATAAGTTTCATATAGTTTCATAAGTCGCATATAGTTGCATGGTTGCATAAGTTGCATATAGTTGCATAAGTTGCATTGTTGCATAAAGTTGCATGTTGCATAAAGTTGTGTAAAGTTGCATAAGTTGCATTGTTGCATAAAGTTGCATGTTGCATAAAGTTGCATAAAGTTGTGTAAGTTGCATTGTTTCATAAAGTTGCATGTTGTGTAAATTTGCGTAAAGTTGCATAAAGTTGTGTAAAGGTGCATAAGTTGCATTGTTGCATAAAGTTGCATAAAGTTGCAGGTCCAAGTGCTGAAATCATGGCCTTCCTATTATGTTTTGAAAAAGTTCATAAGAAGCCCAATCTTTTTAAATGGCTCAATGCCCCCATACCAAAGTGGCCCATTATCCTTGTTTGAGAATTCTCAGGGGGCTTACGTTCAAAGTATTGTTATTAGATGAAGTTTAAAAAGTGGTAGGATAGATTGAAGTTCAAAAAAGTGTCGATGGCCTAATGTTTTAAAATTGCTCGATGAGCAATGTTTTGGAATGGCTCAAGGGGCTTAAATTCTAAAATAGATCGATATTCCAAAATGCCCTGAAGTTTAGAAGTGGGCCAAAGTTGGAGAAATGCTTAAAATTTTGTAATGGCCCAAAGTTAAAGAATGGGTTGAAGTTAAATTTGGCCCTAATGTTCAAACATGGTCCAAATATTGGAAGAGGCCTAATGACCTAGTCCATAAATGCATTGAAGTTTATAAGAAGGCCAATGGCACAAAGTTTGAATTTGCATGATGGGTGATGTTTTAGAGTTTCCAATGGAGTTAAGTTCGAAGTATGGATGTTGGGTAAAGTTTAAAAAGTGGTCAATGACCTATAAAATACATGGAAATAGTCCCGATGGCCTTAATTTTGAACAATGGTTGAAGTGTCAAAAGGGGTGGAAGTTTCAAATCAACTCAGTCTTTGAAAAGTGGCCAAAATTCAAAATTAACCGAAATTTCGAAAGAGGGGTACCCAACCAAGAAAACCGAAGAGCCAGCGACATAGGTGTGGTGGAAGAAAAACTTGGGGTTTCCCGAATGCAAGGAAAAATTGGGGTTTCCAGAGGCAATTCAAGGCAAGTTGGAAAGAGGGGCGCCCAAAGGAAATCCGAGTTGGCAAGAGGAGCACCCAACAAAAAAAACCGAAAGAGCCAGTGACACAGCTGTGTTGGGAAAAACAACCTAGGGTTCCCAAAGGCAATGCAAGGCAAGTTTGCAAGAGAAATTCCCAACCAAAAAAACCAAAAGAGACAGCCACACAGGTGTGGTGGGAAAAAAAACTTGGCATTTCCTGAATGCAAGACAGACATGGGGTTTCCAGAGGCAATGCAAGGCAATATGGGCACCCAAACACAAGAGGAGCGCCCATCCAACAAAACTGAAAGAGACAGTGACCAATGAAATGACCAATGTAAGGAAAAATTGGGGTTTCTAGAGGCAATGCAAGGAAAGTTGGAAAGAGGGGCGCCCAAAGGCAAGCCGAGTTGGCAAGAGCAGCACCCAACCAACAAAACCGAAATAGCCAACAACATAGGTGTGGTGGAAAAAAAAACTTGGGGTTTCCAGAGGCAATGCAAGGAAAGTTCATAAGAGAAACACCCAACCAACAAAACCAAAAGAGACAGCCACATAGGTGTGGTGGGAAAAAAAACTTGGCATTGACCGAATGCAAGACAAACTTGGGGTTTCCACAAGCAATGCAAGGTAAGTTGGCAAGAGGGGCGTCCAAAGGCAAGCCAAGTTGGCAAGAGGAACACCCAACCAACATAACCAAAATAGGCAACAACACAGGTGTGGTGGGAAAAAAACTTGGGGTTTCCAGAGGCAATGCAAGGCAAGATGGGTGCCCAAATGCAAGAGGAACGCCCAACCAACAAAACCGAAAGAGACAACGACCAATGAAATGACCAATGCAAGGCCAAATTGGGGTCTCCAGAGGCAATGCAAGGCAAGTTAGAAAGAGGGGCGCCCAAAGGAAAGATGAGTTGGCAAGAGGAGCGCCCAACCAACAAAACCAAAAGAGTCAACGACACAGGTGTGGTGGGAAAAACAACTTGGGGTTTCTAGAGCCAATGCAAGGCAAGTTCGCAAGAGAAATGGCCAACCAACAAAACTGAAAGAGACAACCACATAGGTGTGGTGGAAAAAAAAACTTGGCGTTTCCCGAATGCAAGACAAACTTGGGGTTTCCAGAGGCAGTACAAGACAAGTTGGCAAGAGGGGCGTCCAAAGGCAAGCCGAGTTGGCAAGAGGAGCACCCAACCAACATAACCGAAATAGCCTATCACACAAGTGTGGTGGGAAAGAAACTTGGGGTTTCCAAAGTCAATGAAAGGCAAGATGGGTGTCCAAACACAAGATGAGCACCCAACCAACTTAATCGAAAGAGACAACAACCAATGAAATGACCAATGCAAGGAAAAATTGGGGTTTCCATAGGCAATGGAAGGCAATTTGGAAAGAGGGGCACCCAAAGGCAAGTCGAGTTGGAAAGAGGAGTGCCCAACCAACAAAACCGAAAGAGCTAGTGACACAGGCGTGCTAGAAAAAAAACTTGGGGTTTCTAGAGGTAATGCAAGGCAAGTTTGCAAGAGAAAAGCCCAACCAACAAAATCGAAAGAGACAGCCACACAGGTGTGGTGGGAAAAAAAACTTGGCGTTTCCCAAATGCAAGACAAACTTGCAGTTTCCAGAGGCAATGTAAGGCAAGTTGGAAAGAGGGGGTTCCAAAGGAAAACCGAGTTGGCAAGAGGAGCGCCCAACCAACAAAACCAAAAGAGCCAGCGACATAAGTGTGGTGGGAAAAAAAAATTGGGGTTTCCAAAGGCAATGCAAGGCAAGTTCGCAAGAGAAACACCTAACCAACAAGGTTGAGCATTCACATATAAGAATATCATTAATGACCAATACAAAAAAAATCTAGTTCTCCCAATTTTCGTCCACTCGTGATGGAATATGGTCTGCGGTGTTGAATTGCACCAACAAAAGAGCAAAATATACATGAGTTGTTTAACTTCTAGGTGATGTAACTTTCAACTACAAAGTCAGAATGGGACGAGAGTATAGGCATTGGAAATCTATTTTAGAGGAGAAAATAAAAATAATCATAATTGGGAATTGTATTTGTGTTTAGTAATCCTGAAACAATTACATAACAGAGCCTTCGAGCTTGATTTAACAAGGCAAATTGTTCATGTAGGTGAGCCCTAAAGTATCTTAAGCTTGAAAAAATATGTCTATGATGAAGAATGAGCATACTAGATGCAAAAATTATAAGGTGTGATTGCTTATCTTCCATGATGATGCTTTCATTATAATGTGGAGGCACAATTGGCTCGGTAAGAGCATGGTAGTTTAAGGTACTTGTCAACTAGTAAGTTAAATGCTTGATTCAGGATGTCCAGGTATACTTGGCATATTTGAATTGATGGTAAATCATGACAAGGGAAAGGGACTGAGGTTGTTGGTGCCCTTAGTAGAAAATGCATTCAATGCATTTTTCTCCAACTAATTCATAAGAAGAATATTTGCAATTTGGAATATTTCTTCTTTAGCTAATTCATTGAACACCATAGAATACTTCCTCAAATTAATATCCATACTTGTAACTTTACAATAGATTCCCAAAATATCCTTAATGCTTATAATTTCCCTTAAATATCCATGTCTAAAAGTCATTATGTCATATACAAAGAGTAGATGTGAAATGACCAATGAATTATAATTTTTTAATCCCTTTACTAACCTTGTTCTCCTAGAATCTTTGATCACAATACGTAATCATTTGGCTACTAATAAAAATATAAAAGAAGATAAAGGGCATTGTTGTCATAGGCCTCAATATGAATTTAAAAAACTAGAGAGAGAACCATTTATAAGAACTGTAAAGGAAGTTGATGAAAGACACCCCATAATCCATTCTATTGTATGTAGATTCATTCTAAGATGGAGTAATAACAATCTAAGGCATAACTAGTTCACTTTGTCATATGCTTTTTCAAGGTCCAACTTCATGACAAAAATA
>JZKD02S1758114.1:301232-320036 GCA_000966675.3 Picea glauca | reverse complement strand
ATATATTATCAAGGAAAAAACAAGCTAAATGAAATTTGGACATTTGAAAAAAAAATTACAAGTTAAATGAGTACATCAATAAAAAATAACATACTAACCATGCAAGTTCAAAATCCGAGCTATGTAGATCGAGAATTGGATTTGTTCAACTGGTGGGTGACAGAAAAAATAAACAGCTCAAACAAAATCCAATAACAGTGTCACAACTATAGCAATTGTGTCACAAAGTCTCTTAAAGTCACGTATATATATAGATAAAATAGTCAACTAGCCGTTAACATTGACCAATGAGATAGGCAAACTTTTCGTCGTTATTTCCATGAAAGTTCGTCGCTATAGTGACGAAAATCCCGACTAGATTTAGATAAGATTTTCGTCGATATTGTGACGAAATTTCGTGGCAATAGAGATGAAAATCCCTCTCTGTTAAAAAATAATATGAAACTGGTTGAAGCTTGGAAAATTTATGTGGAACAATTTGCCCATATGTAGTAGTGATTGTTTTGAGAGTGGATAGTTTCTTTGGTGTGTCCGAGATCATTGATGGGTGTCTTGGTAAATGGAAATATGTCCATAGGATGATTAGTTTTTTAGCATTTACAATCATGTTGGTGTTTGGACCTGGAGTACAATAGGTTCTCAGTGACTCTTAGGTATCATTCATACATTTGGTTTCCATCTGGTACATGTTCAAGTTAACATCCCTTACAAAACTTTTTCGTAAACTTTTTATGAACTTTTAATTCACTGCGATGACCTCTTAATGACCTAGACACATGCAATTTCACTCAACCTCCCTTTGAAAAGACAAAAATCCACATGACCATTCCATTCACCTTTAAAATATTCTCTATGATTCTTGTTGATCAAATCAATAAAGAGTCATAGATAATATTTTTAAGGTTCTCGGAATGGTTATGTGGAGCTTTGTCTTGTTAATGGGAGGGTGAGTCAAATTACATGTGTTTAGGTCATTAAGAAGAAATCATGGTGAATTCAAAGCTCATAAAAAAAAGTCATGTAAATGTTTGAGAAGTTGGGAGTCCATGATCGGTGTTACTAGACACCTCAATTTTCAATTTATGATGGAGTATTAAGATGTTTTCGAACATAGAATATGTCATTGATGGTTGGAAGAAATATTAGGTTTTCATAGTAGTGACATTTAGTCTGATCAACTATTTTCACAAGTTTGAGTTTATGTTGGAACTAGTCATTCCAACAATAGACAAGTTTTATTCAAAATTGTTTGCAGGGATCAGTAAATACCATACGTTATGAAGACATGAAGAATTATGAAAAAGATAGAATCATGATGAAGTACGAGAAGAGAAATATTTTGACACATATGAAGAAGGAAGATCCATCCAGTCATAAGATGGAGAAATAAAGTAAAATGAGATAAATTTTGTAAGGTGTGTTGATCATATTTTAATCACACTTCGTTGTTGTAAGAAAGTCTATGATGCCATGTTTTTTATTCTATGTAGTAGTCCTTGAGAAGTTTCAGTTTGTACCTAGCATGCATCTCTATGAGTGGAGTATGTAATGTATGTAATTATATTTATGTATGTAACATGTAAAGGGCATATTGATTTAAGACTTGAATAGGCATGTTTACCCCTTTGCTATGTGTCCCTGATGACTTGGATAACTTTTTTACTGTAGTTCAATAGCCTCTACGATGGAGTTATTTAACATCGGGGGTGGACTTTCTTATTAAGTTTAGAATTTGGGAGGTGAAGTTATACATTCAGGGGAATTTCATCAATAGGTTGAATGTACCATGTACTTGAAGGAACATCCTATTAGATCGACGATTACAATGGTTAGTTACCCATGTATCCTCGTGCATGGTTTTTTTTTTATACGAACGTTGACAGTTTGGTGATGTTTGTATAATCGAGGAACTATATGAAAGTGCTTGGATGGACCTGAGATAGACTTTGTTGATCTAGAGGTTCTTCAATTTATAATGGAGCATTTGCTACAGAGGATAAGATGTTGATGTAAACCCCCACTCCGAGATTATGTTAAGTAGTCATTAAGGGGGAGTGTGTGAATATGTAACGTGTACTTGTCCTAGGTGTGATCTAATATGTTGTTGTAATGATTGTTGATCAATATTAGAAAGAGTTGGTATTTATGTAGAGATTCCTAGCTTGTATGAAGCCCTCTAACTAGTTGGATGTGAGAGATTCCTAGCTTGTATGAATCCCTCTAACTAGTTGGATGTGAGAGATTCCTAGCTTGTATGAAGCCCTCTAACTAGTTGGATGTGAGAGATTCCTAGCTTGTATGAAGCCCTCTAACTAGTATTGCATGATCAAGGTAGTTTTTCTATCTTGAAACAAAACTTCTTATATTTATATCTATATGATTACATTGATTAAATAGAATTCTCAACATATTAATTGACATGTGTAAATAAATGTCTATTTTTCCACATTTTTAATAAATATTGTCACATAAAATTATGGAAAAAAATTTAAATAAATGTTTGTATGAGCTTTCTCACAGCACATAGATGTTCCCATCTCCACAGACAAAGGAAAGAATGAAGCCATAAACATGACCAATTCTGAATTGAATGGAACTGATAACTCGAAGGGAGTAATTTAATACAATAGGTATTTGATTGCATTTTTTTTTGAAGTGATTTGGTTTTGATTTAAATGACTAGCAAAAAAAAATATAAAACTTCATGCTAAAGACAATTTTTGAAACAAACATGTCTAAAAACTTTTAAAACTTTTACTTGATGGATAAAATGAATAAGAGTGCCTATCAAATTTATACCCTGCATACACCTAAACATTGAACATTCCAATCATAAACGATTCCACTTATCACGATGCTAATTACACCAGTAAACAAAGAGACCACATTTTATGCATTAGCTTTGGCCTGTCCATAGATCGATGGTCTCACAGCTGCTCCGAAAATTGATGAGAACAACATACTGTTACACGAATATCTTGAATCGATTGTTTGTTGTGCAGTTATAAAAGAAAAGAATATTTGTGGGTGTGATGATGTCGTTTACCTTTATCTCAGCAGATGAAAAAGCACATCCAGATCTCTGGATGACCGTGACCGTGTTTTTCCACTTTATTTCCACTTTCCATCATTGTAAGTATAAAATTTCATGGGGTTTTGTTAGTGGAACTTATAAGGTTTTATTGTGATATTTGCATCAAATACATCTTGAATTTACAGAGATTTCATTGTCTAATGCACACAGGGATTGGTGGTATGGACTAAGAGTCTAGAGTTTATCCCTATCCATTTCTTCCGTTCACACTCATTAATATTTGTTAATGGATGAAATATTTCCTTCTGGAAAAGGATCTTAGCGGTAACATCAATATACGGAAACCTTTTTGTGTACATTGACAGATTTATTTTCAAAGAATCGCAATTATATGTTCACGCCTAAAAACTTAGTTTTATACTATGTTATGGTCACCGTAGTGTCAAAATATTTTTGGCATACTATTGGGCATATTTCAGAGATATTTGATTGGGCATATTTTCGGTTAAAAAGCCAAAACTTAAAACAAGGTTGCATGAGTCCTTACCAATAAGGTTACAAAGTAAATTATGGAAAATGGGGTTGAATTGTAAATGACGGAAGTGCTCAGTGAAAAATGTATATCACGGAAATGTTGTGTGCAACATGTATAGCACGAAACATGGGGTATACAATTTCGTTAGCGCTAAGGTGTGACTCCATGGATCAAGGTAAATTATGGAAAATGGGGTCACATTGTAAATGACTACAGTGTTCGGTGAAAAATGTATATCACGGAAATTTTGTGTTCAACATGTATATCACATAACATGGAGCATAAAATTTTGTTAGAGCTAAGACGTGACCCTGCAGAGAGATATTAAACTGCAACGAAGATGTGGCAAGCAACATGAAGCACAGGTGGTATCCATGTAGTAAATGACGCTTAACATGTAGATAACCATTTATTTTTTGAAAGTATATAACAAAATACAATTTGTTCATAGTGTAAGAAAAAAGTTGGAAATTTATCCATGCATTAAATGACACTTGGTATGTAGAGCAACATTTATTTTTCGAAAGTATATAACAAAATACAAATTAAAAAATTGGAAATTTAAATCTATTTGTCATATATATTGGTGAAAGATAAATTGTATGCAGACATAAATTTAAAAGGAGATAAGAAAACAGTTTTATTTGAAATATGTCCAAAAAAAAAAGTTTGTTACATACTACTCGAAATTTTGAAATATATAAAAAATTAAAAGTCTATTACATATTAATGGAAATTTCAATGCGTTTTTCATGTAGAATGGGATTGGAGTTCCCACGGACCATAAGAGAAATATGTACAAGAAATAGGACTGTAGAAAGAAGATAGAGTGCAATACCTGCAAAATAAATAAATTGAAAGGTATAAGTGTTTGCCTACACATTTCTATTTAAAAAGGTGGAATAACTGGGTTGATAAACAAAACATGATGTGATCAGTAGACTTACAGGGATGGTACATATGAGCCCTTGGGCTATTTGTTTGCGGCTATCATTTCATTGATGTCGTCGATGATTGTTGGAATCCTGGAAACTGCCTGTTGCCTTTCGTCGACGGCCTACTTCAATTCCCTTTTCATCCATTCTTTAATGTAGCTTCTCATTGGGGCGACGTTGATCTCATTCCGGATTTTTATGTTGAAAATATAGTTTTATAATTCCCGGAAGTCGATAGAAATATTACATAAAGCCTGATGAATTTCCTCATTCTGTAATGAATAGTCGACTAGCCAGTCATTGACGTGAGCTTGATCATATTGAAGGATGTTTTAAAACTTTTCCAGAGACAATGACTTAAACATATGAACCTGTTTATCGAACTCTTGCCTAGTTAAGGGCAAGGCGTTTGAGATTAAGTTGGGGTCTTGGAAGTCATTGGTCTTTCCGGCTAAGTTTATTCTTGACATCCTTGTGAATAATTTATCTTTCTTTGATATGGCTTATTCACATGACTGAACAATGAGATGCAGATTCTTCACTTTTTGTTTCCAGCATGCATTTAATTGACCGATCTGGTTTTTGGATGGAAGATCTTGTTGTCTTGTTTTTGTTTCTATCATATTGTTGACAATGGTGACAAAAGGAAGTACCATATTTAAATAGAAATTTTCTTCATCATTTAACTCCGCTTGCAAATGTTCAAGCAAACTATGTGCCCTGGATCCAAGGGAAGTGATGGTTTGTGATGTTTTCCACACCTCGATAACCAGTTCCATTATTTTCTTGATATTATTCTCCACATATCCTCTACAGGATACGAGGAGGTTGGAGGATGTTTTTAAGTTGGTTACAGGGGTGGTAGGCATGGTTATTGCCAAAGGATTGAGAAGCAATGGCATAGGAATCAAAGCCTCTTCCAATTCCTTGACCCAGTCCTTCACTCTGGCATTCTCGGCCTCGATGCCTCCAATGGAATCATGAAGTGCATCTCCGCTCGCGTTGTGAAGTTGATAGATTTGAGACAGACGCATGTTGGCAAGGTCAACCTATGAATGAGATTTTTCTTTGTTATTTTTTACATGTTTTTTCTCAATTATCACTTTTTTGGATTTGTTGTCAAAAACAACGCTCTGCAACACGAAGGATTCATCTTCATCAAAATTTTTGGTATCAGATATGTCCATTGGATGGCTATGTTGGATGGTGTCTCTGGGTTGATCAAGGTAGTAGAGCATGCTATCTAGATCAATGTCTAGTTCCATGTTCTCACTTTGAATTTCCATCTCTTTCGCCCGTCCCACATTTTTTTTTCTCTTCTTGTCTACTGAAAGTTTGTGAGAACTATCAATTTTAGAGTGAGGAGGGTCATTATATCCTTCTCCGTTTGAAGAACTCTGATTTTCTTTATTGTTGTGGTGGTTCGTTGGAGCAATGCTCCAGGATGTTGTACTTTTTGGAGTGTTATTTTCTGATTGAACACTCTTGTCACCAGGGCCTTTCCCTTGATTCCTGTAGAATTGAGTGCAGCTTTGCACTATGTCTAGGTAGTCCACATCAGATGCAGGAGCATTGCTGCTAGTGTCTCTATTTTTAGGCAGGTGTTTTCTGAAAAAGAAATCATCGAGGCCAAGTGTTTGTAAATGTTGTCGAAAAATATTATCGAGGTCGAACCCTCTTATGCTTTCAACTTATATGAGGTTGAATATGGTAGAATGCGCTTCGAATTCATCAATTTTTTTGACATTTTTCAACATGAACTCCCCTACTTTCCAAGGCAGAGGAATGAACTATTTTTTTCTCTTCTTTTGCAATAGATGCAACCATTAGTTGTATTGTCGTGCTACTTATGCAACAAAAATTATGTCCGTAATGTGACATGGAAGGAGAGAAGGTTTTTCCATGGAGCCAAAAATTCTTATCAAAATGTAATTATCCAAATGTTCAAGTGTCCCCTTCCTGTCCAAAAAACTGGTTGCCTGTTCATATATGCAGGGAGCATCTTCTCCTAACAACAAAACTTTGAAAACAGACACGAAGCCATTAAAAACCTCATAAAAATAGTGGGAACCCTTGTGCTTCCACAAGGCCTGGTACCAGAACGTTACTGGGTCGAATTCCCAGTTGACATTCTTGGACAGAGACAGTTGTGGAAACTAACAACAATGTGCTATTGCAAAAACTAAGTAGGAGGACATATAAAATTATTTTCCCTTTTGAAGATTGACAATTGGGAACAAATTTCATGGGAAATTAACTTGCCCCAATAAAAAATAGCTTGTTCGTTGATAGTGAAATACAAAATATAAAGAGCCATCCGAGAAATAGGTGTTGTGGACTCTTGTTCCGTTATTCTTGTAAACATCCAGGAAATTTCACAGAATGGATTTCTAAATGAACTAACCTGCAAGCTTGTGATATCTTCAAGAACTAGAATTGGGTCTTCCAATAAATGGGGCACGAGGTCCAACTTGTTATTATGCTTTGCTAGGAACTGTTTGCAATTTTCTCCTCTGAACGTCAATTTTGGCTCTGAAAATATTAACATCTGGCGGAAGACCTGAGGTGACAAAGAAATAGAAGAATGGTCTCGTAGTTGAATAATTCTTTTGTCTGAAATAAATTTATCGATGCACCGAGAGACCAGGTCCTTACAATGAAAAACCTCAAGGACACAGCCTGCATGAGAAATCCCAGAGGTCCAGATTACTTGGTTCCTTATGACATAGGTTGAGTAATAAGAATATGCCCTGGACCACTGGAAGTTCTGGTCCTCACACCCAAAGATGTTCACTGTATCTCCACAGAACTGTTGTCGAGTTGATGCCATAGGTTTATGAGAACGTTGGTTTTCTCCAGACGATGGTTGAAATGAACGCTTAGAGTCGATAATGTAACTCTCCGCTAAATCTTGGTTAAATTCTTATGAATCGGAAAGCTCCTCGATCCTTTCGCTGATTAATAACAATCTGTATGGGTGGCGAATGATGAACTATTAGCAGTAAAACTTACTTATTGCATATTTAGAAATGCGAAGGTGGAGGGTACGACGAAGATAAATTAAGGATTGGAGGTTTCGTGAATGTTCCAAGGCGACAACGTGCGAACCACATTTCATGATTTTGAAATCAACACTCAGTAGGGATAATATAACCCCCCACAAATCTTGGTTTAATGTGCATTAATAGGAAATCTCCTCGAGCCTTTCACCCATCAATGACAATCTATACAGTTCCTATATGATGAGTTGTTAGGATTAAATGTCAGTAATGGCATATTTAGAAACAATATATATATATATATATATATATATATATATATATAAACATGTTTTTCTTCTTTTATTATAGACAAGTGCGAAGGTCATGGAGACGGGGGGAGAAAGGAAAAAATGGCAAGGTCTGAAAAGAGGTCGGACGAGATTCAAAAAAGGGTTATGGGGATACTTAGGAGAGGTGAGTGTTCCACTGTCAAATTTTATGTATCTGAATTTTTGAATGCAAAACATGTAAAACGAAAGAGATCATGATGGGGCAGTTCAACAATCGGTTTGTATATTTGCGAAATTTTGGGAAAGTGGTTAAGTATGGAATAGGGAAAACATCAAGCAGACTCGTTCTTGAAAGTGAGGATTGAAGTTTTCGTGAATGGACCAACCCGACGACGCGCAAATGACATTCCATGATGTTTGAAACTAATTCTTGCTAATTGCATACCTATTAATAAGATCTTATATATAATTGGTAACTGTTGATTGCAAAAGGGCATGGGTAAAGGAAGCAACAATCAGGAACTGAATATTTCTTGAACTCACCAAACTAATGATCCATGATATAAATTCGAAGAAATGGCGAAGTATGGAAAGCGAATAGACGATCTTCAAAATGGGGTGACAATAGTTCCACAGAAGACGTGAGGACCCGATGGTTAACTTGTATTTCTCGAAAGTTTTCAGTGAAAAATGTATACCATGGAAGAGGGTATGATAGGTAGACCGCAATACGGAAGAGGGTATCATCTGAGTCCGGTTGTAATTTTGTATATCGTGGAAGTGACAATATTGTTCGCAGGTCATGGAACAATAGAAGTCCAATCTAGAGCCCACCTAGCAGGAATCTGCAGTCAGAGAAGTGTCTGGGTGTGGAATGGCAAAGCCATCGGTCGGTGTCATGATATAATAGTATGAGTGCAAGCGTGAACCCGCAAGTCCACCCACACACTCAAACAAATATTTTTTGAAAAAATGTGGAAGGGGAATTTGTTTGCTAATTTGTAAATCGCAGAAGTCTGGGTGCTATCTACAGGAGCCAGAATAATGGAAACACACTATTAAACCCGCTTATGCAAGAACCCATGATTCAAAAAGTTTGTTCAATATGAAACGAGTAAGCAGTCAGTCGGGCTGGTGATATAAAAGTAACAATGGAAATATGAAGACGTGAATCCGCCAAATCCCACACCTAGACATTTTCCGAAAAATGAGTAAGTAAAGAAAGACAAAGCAGAGATAAAATAGAAAGAGGATGGAAATTTTCAAAAGTGGGAATTGGTCTTAACAGTAACTATGGAGTACATTAAACATGTTAACAGGTTCTTCAATAAAGGGATAGATACAATGAGTGATGTTTATAGTTTCCACGATCTGTTTGTATAAGAGAAGCATCAAAAAGTTAGAAGACACTCATTTTTTGGATGTTTAAGTAAATTTTTTGTACTATTAGCTTCACCGCAAGTATAACAATGATGAATTGAATTTTAATGTCCTCTCATTCATATGATTGTTCCATTAGACTTTGCATAGCATATATTCTTTTATTTCAATTTGTTTGCTAATTTGTGGGTCGTGTAAGTCAGGGTGTTGTTTACAGGCGATAGAAGAATGAAAATGCAATATTGAACCGACCTATCCGGTAACTCGCCTATTCGGAAAACCGTGAACCAAAACGTTTGTGAAATATGAAATGGGGAAGTCGTCGATCAAGCTAGTGATATTAAAGTAAGTGAGATCTGAAGACGTGAAGCCGCCAACTTCTGCACCTAGAAATTTTCAAAAAAACGAGTAATACACACTAAATATGTACTATAAAGTATGAACATGAGATTTTATAGAGCATGTATAGATCCCACATTCCATACTTAGCCACTTTTTGGATTGTGGGTTCTCGGGCTAGGGGGATCAAAATTGGGTCTCTGTTGTTCCATGGCCTACAAATAACACCCAAAATTCCGCGATATACAAACTGACAAGAAGACCTGCAGGCTACCTGGGTCAACATTGCACTCCTATTGTTTTGTGTCATACAAACAACACTCAGAGTTTTTTGATATACAAATTGAAAAATGGACTGTAGGGCTGGCGACCTCAAGATTGCGATTGTTTACGGATGGTAATCCCTATCAACTATTTAACATTATCTAAAAAAATTATTTTCAATACTAAATTATTAATATTAAATATTGATATTTTACAATTTAATTAGACAAAAAGGTTTGTACAATATGAAATGGGTAAGCGATCGGTCGGGCTAGTGATATAAAAGTAAGTGAAATATTAAGACGTGAATCCACCAACTTCCGCACCAAGAAATTTTCTTAAAAATGAGTAATACATAATATGTACTTTTAGAAAGTACCGACATGAGATTTTATAGAGCATGTACTGATCCCGCATTCCATACTTAGTCACTTTTTGGATCGCGGGTTCTTAGGCTGGCGGGCTCAAAATTGGGCCTCTATTGTTCTGTGTCCTAGAAATAACACCCAAGAGTTCCGCGATATACAAATTGAAAGGCGGACTTGTGGGTTGGCTGGCTCAACATTGCATTTCTATTTTTCCATATCTTTCAAACAACACTCGTAGTTTCTCCATATACAAATTGGCAGACGGACTCAAGGCCTAGCAGACTCAAGATTGCGATTGTTTACGAATGGTGATCCCTATCAACTATATAACACTACCTAAAAACATAATTTTCAATACTAAAGTATTAATATTAAATATTGATATTGTACAATTTAATTACATAAAATTATTAAAGGATGTTAAATATCTTATTTAAAAGAAAAACCTGCATATTCGAAAACTTGTGTTCCAAAAATTTTGTATAATATGAAACAAGGAAGAGGTTGGTCGGGTTGGTGATATAAAAGTGGCTAGAAATCTGAACACGTGTATCCGTCATGTTCTGCACCTAGAAATTTTCCCAAGAAAAGAGTAATACATACTAAATATGTACTTTTATAAATTATGGGCGTGGGATTTTATAGAACATGTACGGATCTCTCATTCCATACTTAGCCACTTTTTGGATCTTGGGTTCTTGGGCCGACAGGCTCAAAATTGGGCCTCTGTTGTTCCGTTCCCTACAAATAGCACCGAGAGTTCCGTGATATACAAATTGACAAGCAGACTTCCGGGCTATTTGAATTTCAAAGGTCTCGTGTTGATTTGATAACAAAATTGGACTTGGGCTAGTTTATATTCATTTATTACAATATGAAATAGGGAAGCGGCTGATCGGGCTAGTGATATAAAAGTAAGTCAAATCTAAAGACGTGAATCCACCAACTTCTTCACCTAGAAATTTTCCGAAAAATGAGTAATACATACTAAGTATGTACTCTTATAAAGTATGGACATGAGATTTTTATAGAGCATGTATGAATCCCGCATTCCATACTTGGCCACTTTTTGGATCGTGGGTTCTTGGTATGCGGGCAAAAAATTAGGCCTCTATTGCTCTGTGTCCTACAAATAGCACCCAGAGTTCTGCGATATACAAATTGATAGGAGAACTTGTGGATTGGCTGGATCAACATTGCACTTCTATTGTTCTGTGTCTTCCAAACAACACTCGGAGGAAACGAGTAATACATACTAAATATGTACTTTTATAAACTATGGACATGATAGTTTATAGAGAATGTACAGATCCTTCATTACATACCTAGCCACTTTTTGGATCATGGGTTCTCATGTTGGCGGGCTCAAATTTGGGCCTCTATTGCTCCGTTCCCTACAAACAACACCTAGAGTTCCGCGATATACAAATTGACAAGCGGACTTGCGGGCGGGTTGGCTCAACATTGCACTTCTATTGTTTCGTGTCCTCCAAGTAGTAGTCGGAATTCCGCAATAGACAAATTGATAGCCGGACTCTAGGACTGGCGAGTTCAATATTGCCATTGTTTATGGATGGGCATCCCTATCAACTATCTAATATTATAAAAAAACATGATTTTAAAATACTAAATTAATAATATTAAATATTGATATTGTACAATTTAATTACATAAATTATCAATATTGAACACACTTATCCAGTAACTCACCTATTCGGAAAAACCACGAGCCAAAAAATTTGTACAATATAAAACGGGGAAGCAGTCGGTCGGGCTGGTGATATAAGAGTAAGTGAAATATAAAAGTGTGAATCTGCCAACTTTCGTATGAAGAATGTTTTTGAAAAATTAGTAATACATACTAAATATGTACTATAAAGTATGGACATGAGATTTTATAGAGAATGTATGGATCCCACATTCCATACTTAGCCACTTTTTGGATCACGGTTTCTCGGGCTGACGGGCTCAAAATTGGGCCTTTATTGTTCTGTTCCCTACAGATAACACCCAAAATTCTGCGATATACAAATTGACAAGCGGACCTGCGGGCTGGATGGCTCAACATTGCACTTTTACTGTTTTGTGTCCTCCAAACAACACTCAGAGTTCTTCTATATACAAATTGACAGACAGACTCTAGGGCTGGCAGGCTCAAGATTTCCATTGTTTATAGATGGTAATCCCTATCAACTATCTAACATTATATAAAAACATTATTTTCAATACTAAATTATTAATATTAAATATTGATATTGTACAATTTAATTAGACAAAAAAGTTTGTACAATTTGAAACAGGGAAGCACTCGGTCGGGCTGGTGATATAAAAGTAAGTGGAAATCTGAACACGTTCATCCGCCAACTTCCACACCTAGAAATTTTCTAAGAAACGAGCAATACATACTAAATATGTACTTTTATAAAGTATGGACATGAGATTTTATAGATCATGTATGGATCCTTCATTCCACACTTAGCCACTTTTTGGATCGTGGGTTCTCGGGCTGGCGGGCTCAAAATTGAGCCTCTATTATTTTGTGTTCTACAAATATCACCCAGAGTTCCATGATATACAAATTGACAAGCGGACTTGCGGGTTGTCTGGCTCAACATTGCACTTCTATTGTCCTGTGTCCTCCAAACAACACTCAGAGTTCCACGACATACAAATTGACAGACGAACTCTAGGACTGGCGGGCTCAAGATTGTGATTGTTTACGGATGGTCATCCTATCTAACATTGTCTAAAAAAATTATTTTCAAATACTAAATTATTAATATTAAATATTGATATTGTACAATTTAATTACATAAAATTATCAAAGGATGTAAAATCGCTTATTTTTTAAAAAATGAAAGAAACAAAACAAAGTGTTTTAAAATTCTATCACCACAAGCATAACAATGATCAATTTGAATTTTAAGGCCCTCTTGTTGATATAATAGCACAATTTGACTTCGCAAAGTATATATTCATTGATTTCAAATTATTCCAGGAGATTAATTTTACCAAGTTCATCGATCAAGGAGAAATGCTAAAACAAGTCACATACTACATTTGCGTCACAACGCCATAGAAATTATCAGGCGCATTTGCGGGCTAGATGGCTAAAAAATTGCAATTCTATTGTTTTGTTTCCTCGAAACAACACTCGTATTTCCACGATATACAAATTGATAGACGAAGCATACAACTAAGAACCAACTAAACTCCAAACATGCCGCAAGCAAGTTCCCACAAGGTTCCATAGAGCAGGACACATCAACCTTTGCATCAAACAATTTGATATACAAAGAAAAGACATCACGACATTCATTTTCTCTTACATTTGGTATATGTTCCCTATAGAAAATAATTGGGGCCATGGGATATATGGGGTTTGCTGCCATGCATCCCATTTTTGGACTGAACAATCTTATGCGCATGCAATCCCAAGTAGTCGATACCGACAAACATTTGTCTGGATGTTGAAGAAATATTACACAAACACATGAGGTATTTTCATTTCCTGCCAAAGTTTGATATTTTTTTTTCCTTCTTCAACAGATATGAAAAATTGCATTGTCCTCATTTAAGGTAAATTTGTTGTGTATTCGAAAGTCGTGCAACATGTAGACACTGCTTTCCTTTTTCTGTAGATATGTTTTATAGGACAATTCTTCCAACTTAGGAAGCATATTTGTAACATAGACTGACTAATCATACAATGCATAGTTGTGTTGGCCACGTTTCAAATGGAAGCATTGAGGCAATGTCCATATATATATGGACATTTTTCACCGCATCGCAGAAAATCAATTGTATCATCACTTATCAAAGTGGAGGCAGAAGAAGGAGAGCTTCATTTCACACATACAGGTTCAAAGGGGGTCGAGTACGCATTCTCTACAACTAAAACACCTTCAACCTGGGAACACGAGCATAGGAATTAATACATTGAACAATATAATATACAACTACACCCCCCCCTCCCCCTAAAAAAATAAAATAAAATAAAATAAAACAAGCCACAAAAATTTGGTGAAGGTTATTTGTATAAGCAAAGTGAGGATGATTTTGTGTATGTATACGCACAACAATTGTAGAGCTAGCTAGTTTCTTCAGATCCTTTACTATATCTGCTCGCAACTCTATTACAAACGTTGCCTGGGTTGTCTGAAATATCCTTTCTCTAACATCCCATTTCTTTGTTATATTTTTTAAGAGCATTAGTGGAATCTTCCCTTTATGCAATTGATTCTCCATTGACGATTTTTTTTTTAAATAGGTATCGAACAATTGCAGCTGCAACATGGAATAGTGCAATATTTGTGTAACTTACCTGAGATACATGCACATGTGAAAGTAAAGGAAAAAACTTGTTATGGAAAGTGGTACCATTGCCTTGTCGATGTCCGACTCACCATCCTTTATATGGAGAAGATTTCCTGAGCCAAGTTTTCTCGCTAGTGTGGAAGTTGCACCAATGGTTTCGATTGGGTAAATATCACTACTCTATGCAAGCTGGCTGATAGTCACGTCCAGGACAAACCGATATTCTAAACAAACAACGAGAATTTTTTTCACAATACTTGTTTCGTTGAGAGAAATAATCAGATCACAATCACCATGGTCATATACTGTTTTTGGAAATATATTAAAAATTTTAATGGATATCCCATTACCTGGCAATATTTTTTCGACATGTTTTTGGACGATTTCTTTAGGAATAGTCAGTGTGACTATCATCATGGCCTCCTTGTTTGTCATGTCAGCACTCATAATGGATATAGTTTTGTTTTCCTTTTCCAGGTAGGTGCTATAGAGGACCATTGTTTCCCTGATGAACACTTGTCCATTTCGGCGACTATTCAAGCCCTCTATTGATAGTACTTTGGGTGTTACAACTCTGGACCTGGTGACAGTTTTTGAACAAGAAAACTAAAGTGAATGGTAGTGTGATTTTTTTTTTTTTGGTATTCTTATTTCACTGGCATAAATCTACAAGTACACGCATAGGTTCGATGAAATATGGAGCCAAAGTTTTGCAACCACACCTCTTAGTCTGCGGAACATGCACTATGTTCAACGTCTCCCTTGTACTTGTTGATACTTCTTATGAACTGCAAACCATGTATTTTAGATGACATCAACATATTCACCATGCCATAGATGAATAAATAGACGAGGATATTTGTTTGGTAAACATACTAAGAGCATAGAATATGCATATTTACCTTTGGCCTTTTCAGTCTGCTGATGTCTGGGATGACTCACTGCTCATGGCCATGTCACTAGTCCAACTTTTTATGATGCAAGCATGTGCAGATGAACATTAGGACTAAACAAGCATATCCATTGTATACTGTCCATCAGAAGGACTAAATAAGCATAAAATTGTATGCATCTGATTTTCTTAATTGGAAAAATGTGTAATAGTAAATAGGGCATGAGGGTGGGGCACCATGACCAATCTATATATCACAGACCCCTAGAAGCCAGGGGAGAAATCTTGAACCGTCCAGCCTAGCACCCACAATCGACAAAGTGGGTAAGTATGGAATAAGGTAGAAGCACGACCATAGATGTGAAACCGTTAGTCCTCCAACTGGCGCACCAAGATATTTTCAAAAAGACCACTAGGAAGGTCAATTAGAAAACAAAAGGGATAATAGAAAATAGAAAAAGTGGAAATAGGGAGGGCAAAAAGGCCCATTGCTTCCAAACCATCATTTTCAAGTATAATATTATATGTCCCCACCCAGTTTGTATATTTAATTTATGAACATAGTTGGTATACCTTTTAGAAGATTGTACCATAGAACCCTCTGTTGTTTCACAGAAAAATTCATCTTCCTGTCCAACCAACTTGTTTCTTCCAAGGTAGAAACGTCGAATATGAAATGGACATGAAGGAAAGTTATTATGAATATAGACATATAAAAGAAAGAGAAACAGATCTAATTATTCCAATGTAACACCAAGAAGAATACACAGAATATATTATATTTGAAGGAAGAAAAGAAGGGAAAAAAAATAAAAATAAAAATAAAGGTGCAAAGTAGCAGAACAAGCACAATAAATACACATACAAAAAACAAAAAAATGAACACTGGAATATGAAATAAGAGTACATGTATCTCCTTCTCTAATTCCTCGAGTACATTCTCGCCAAAGAGTTCATCATCCTCTCTAGCCATTATGTTTGTTTAAATGTAGAAATGCAGCGAAAACACAATGGACATGAAGTAGGTTAGTATGTAGGAAGGCATGTAAGGAAGATAAGTTATCGTGCAAGAAGATACGCAACATCTACATACAAAAAACTAGGTGAACACATATACAGATAATAAATGAAATACAAAACAACGCAATATGAAATAACAATACGAGCATGCACCTTTCTATATCCTCGTCAACCGATACAGTCAAGACTCTGTCGTTTTCTCCATCTATTATGTTTCTTTGAATGTGGGAACGCACAAAATACAATGAACATGAATGGAAGTTGGTATGCATCGGAGAACAAGTAATATGTACATACAGTAAAATAGACTCAACGAACAGTCTAAATGATAGGCAGAAACATGAACCTTTGTGCTTCTCCATCCATAGTTGTAAATGTGTAATTTTGTTTTTCCCTGCCCAAAATATATGAGAAGCCACAAAATATTATGAAATTGCAAGGCCGTAGCTAAACAATTTATGGTTTCCAGTGTAAAAGTATCCAGATATGCTTCCACCAATGGAAATACATGTTCTTTATCCTCTATACAGACTGTTGTTCCCACAATACAAGATTTTTGGTTTTCCATGGAAAACTACTTAGATATGCTTCCAGACATGGAAATATAAATTTGCAAAATCTTTGTTGTACATATCATATCTCAAGTACAAGACAATATTTATCGTGGGAACATCAGTATGCATAGAGGACAAAGAACACGTATTGTCATATGGGCATATTTTACCATACATGGTTTATAAATGCATCCTGCATATTCTTTATTTTAACAAAAACACAACGAATATTGCAATTTCACATGCACTTCTTGAACTAATTTTCATGCAACTATTTTCTTTCATGCCAACAATGAAGCACCAACAAAATATCACAGCAGAATAGATATCGACCTCGCCAAACAGGACAAATAACAAAATTTCACGTCAACTCGTGGGTGCAGGGGTCGAACATCATAAAATGCCCAAAAAACAATAACAATAAATAATAATAAAAAAAAATCTCGAACTACCAGCGCAGTACCCCAACCTTGCAAAGTCGAATCAAACAAAAGAAAAAAGAAAGAACCAAACCAGTGATAAAGCATGAACAGGCCCAACTGCATCCTTATGGCCCCAAAGCGTAAACCCGAGCCAAATAAACACAACCAACAACCCACAAACCAAGGAACCAACAAACAAGCAACAACCACCGAACCAGTAAACAACATATGTATCTCCAATGATTACGAAACTGCAGCCAAAGAATAGAAAGAACCAGAAACATACGACAAGCATGCCAGTAGAAATAAGCAAACATACTTACTTCCAAACCATAAACACTAAACAACAAACAAGGAATAAAAAATGAAATTATGGCATGGAAACTTACTCCAAAATGATGAAAGACAGAAGCGCAGGTAGAATTGTGAACCAAACAACAACAAGAAGCAATCGATGAACCAACGAAGAAGAAGCACTCACCGAACCAGTAAACATTGTATGTAGCTTCAATGATGACGAAATTGTATTGCAAAGGTAGAATAAGGATGAAACATACAATGCCTATTCAATTGGCGGTGGACAACAATATTGTGCAAAATCACTGCAACATTGTATGGAAAATTTCGAGGAAAAATGTACTTCGAGAAGCGTATTTAGTTAAACATTTAAGGTTGTCAGGCTATCTAAGGACCTCGCAGTATGCAAACATTTAAGCAGTCAGGCCTATTGGAGGACCTCGCATCATGTAAACATTTAAGCTATCATGCCTTTTCAAGCATCTCAAAAAAAGTGTCAATACATTTCAATACAAATACATGCGGCAAGGATGTTATAAATTTGGGAATTCTCCATCACTATAAAGATTAGATATCTAAACATTTCAATATGATTAGTACAAATAAAAACTTACGGATATATTCAGCTAGCAGAAAATGCTAAGACAAACATTCGAACTAATGCTAGCATTAATCCACCTTCAAGCAATACATAGGAAAAATATATGATTCAAAAAGACTGTATACGATAAAAAAGTTTGGATATGTTACCATATAAAACATTGGGAATAGCGAAGCTGACAATAAGACCTCTAATATCTCATCCAATCAGATCAGTACATAAATGGTACTTTTTATTATATAGAAATCTATGTTTTTAGTTCCCTAGCTCCAACAATAGATATTATGCAAATATTTGTGGTCAAAGTGTAATGCCCCATATTTTGACCTTAGGTAGTTAGAACATTGTTGTTTACTAATCTTGATAATTCAAAGTTTAGCATTTGTTTAGAGTCACTTAGACTTTGTTAGACATTGAGATGTGTATCTCCAGGCCTATTTGTATGTCACATGATATATGATCATGAAAAAGATAGTTATTTGATTTGTTAAACATGAAAATTAAAATGGGAAAGTTCAGTACATGTATACCAATTCACGTTATATTGTGAATGTATAATAGATGCAATGCATGAT
>JZKD02S1758114.1:280809-290968 GCA_000966675.3 Picea glauca | reverse complement strand
TTCCCAAAATATATAGATAAGGGAGGTTGATGGATAATGATGAGGTGGTTGAGGAGACTTGGGGAAGTGTGTATGGAAACTTGATAAATAGGGAGAAGAAGTAGAGAGGAGGGAGGGGTTTTTTTTGGAGCATGATGAGAGGTTGTGAAATTATTGGAAGAGATGATTCTTGTGATAGTTTTCTTTGAGCATTTGTGCTTTGTTGTTCTTGGAGTCACGGGCACGGAGGGCCAAAAAACGGAAAGGTTTCTTGGAGCTAGGAAGCCGGCTAGGCTCCTAGTTGGCAAGGAGGATTTCGTTGTTTCACTCTAGGAAAGAGGGAAAAGAATACTTGGAAGCGTCGAGGACTACATTACAACTGATGAGCTTCTACAAACTAAGGAGGAGGTATTTTTCAGTGATATTTTGTTATTGATATTTTGGGTATACTTATGTTTTAAGTTCTTAAATCTTAAATCTAGCCTACTACTTATTTCATCATGTTATTAGGTTTATTATTGAGCAGTTGTAGAAGAAATGTGTAAATAAAAACCAATGAAATAATGCTAAAACAAAGTTGTTAAAGTGTAAGTATTTAAATAAATAGTTAATTGCTTAGCATCTTGTGGAAGGGTGTTACACAAAGGACAAACTAATATGTAGTCTGTAGTGTAACTTTTTCACTACCGAGGTTTCCAACCTCTCAGTTACCATTCTATACATGAATGATTACATAATTCGTACAGGAATTATAAGCACATGCATTTAACACAATTAAACACAATTAAATTACAGAGTGAAACATATCTGGTTATTGCTATAATTAAACAAGCCATAGTAGTCAACATTAATTCATTTACACAGCGGAAAACATGATAATATATACAGCACAGTCATGCCCAACATGATTAAGCATAGTTCAAATACTTATCTTTTAACAGTTGTATAATTCACCAACCAAGTGCAGGCTTTCCACGAACCTCCCAGCCTTAGACCACACTGTTCATCAGCTCAACAGTAGGTCACCCCCGAGCTGGGACCGATCTCCACCCCCAAGGCAAGGAATCCTAGGCTAGGCTGGGTTTACAGGGAAGATAGCACATACACAACCATCGGGAAGAAAGCTCTCCCAGGAATATCCCACACTCACTGCCCACAGACCCTCATTCCCCACATGCCTTTTCCACCCCAGGAGAGTGCACCTTTTCTGTCACCTAGACAGTCCTTCGGCTACTAGTCTCCCTTACCTTGGGTTACAGGAACAGACCAGACCGGAATTCTTCGGGCTCCATGGAAGCTACAGGGTTCCTTCTAGGGGTTCTCTTCTTCCTCTGCGCACTCTCTCACCTGGAGGAGTCGCTCACAGGACAACAAGCCTCACGCAGTCCAACACTATGTGGTCACAACAATCCATGGGGAACACAGACACAGGCTTTCCGAAACAGGTTCAACAATCACAGGATGATCTCACGGTGATAGTTCTGGAAATGCATGACAACAATCCACGCATGGAAATTACACAGACTCCCTGGTTCGAATGGGTAAAGATTCAATTGGCTTCACAGATGGACACAATCTTCTCGGCTCCCAGAACAAAGGGTGTACATGTATCTTTGCAGCATCAACACAGACTTTACGGCTTCAGAGATGACCCCCGGGTATTCTGGTAGAGGTCATACCGGTTCACCCTCAGAGGTTCGGGTCCGAATGGAGGAAGATCCCCCTTCCATGGTTCAGCTCGGCTCTTATATTTGCATGCACCAGGGTTGACACTTGTCACCCTAGGAACTGCATGCATACCACAACGTCCATCCCCTTAGCATGTTCCCTCCCTTGCCAGGAACTTAGGATAAACAGAAATTCACATGTCTCTATTTAAAATAATATTAAAATATTATTCCAGGCCTAAGCCCCCTAGGCTTAGCCCCTAGGATCCTCACTCAGCCCCTTTTCCACCTTCCAGCCCCTAATCCCTTGCCCAGTCTGTGGACGCTCAGTCCCCCATCACTCATTCATCATGGTTGGTCTGCACTGGCGGTGTTTATGTTTATTAATTTATCTGCATACATACAAGTACATCAACAGACTCCTGGCCTTCAACACTTAGGCTCCCTGGCCTAACAAACACATAAGTCTTCCATCTTATACAAAACTTGGCTCACCAGCCTATAGAACACATTTACAATTCTTTGCATATAACATGATCTGTAACGGGGCTCGGCCTTGGGGACACTACAATCCCCCTTCCTTATTTTTGCACTGTCCTCAGTGCAACTTACACTGTCTCTGCAAATCTTTCAAAATTTTCAAAAAGATGTGGGTAATCTGCCCGCATTACTTCTTCATGCTCCCATGTCGTGTCTTCAGGACCGTACCAGGTCCACTGGACCTTTACAAGCCCTATAGCTCGATTCTGGAGATGCTTGTTTTTCTTGTCCAATATGTGCACAGGATTCACTTGCATGACACCTTCTGGTTCCACCTGAATCATAGTCCAATCAATAACATGATTAGCATCAGGTACATATTTCTTAAGTAGTGAAACATGAAATACATTATGTACAGTCATAGATGCAGGTAATGCAAGCATGTATGCAACTAGCCCAATCCTTTCCAGAATCTCAAATGGCCCACAAAATCTTGCTGCCAACTTGGCGCAACTTCCCAATTTCAGGGAACTCCTATTATTTTTCACTTTCAGGAAAACATGGTCACCCACTTTGAATTCTTTATGGGTTTTGTTACTATCAGCGTAACTTTTCTGCATGTCCTGAGCAGCTTTCAAATTCTGTTTGATTTTGATCATTTGATCTTCCATCTCTTTGACTAGTTTAGGTCCAACTACTGTTCTGTCAGCTGGATTATCCCAGCTCACTGGAGTGTTGCACTTTCTTCCATAAAGTGCTTCGAATGGGATCATCTTCAACGATGCATGGTACCCATTATTGTAAGCGAATTCTACCAAATGCAAGTAGTCTTCCCACCTTGATGGTTTATCCATCACATACATTCTCAGCATGTCTTTTATCACTCTGTTTACTCTCTCTGTATGTCCATCAGACTCGGGATGATATGTTGTACTGAAGTTCAGATTTGTTCTAAATCCCTTGAACAATCCTCTCCAGAAATTCGAAGTGAATTTCGGGTCCCTATCAGACACAATTGTCTTAGGAATTCCATGCAAGCGTGCAACTTCCTTTAAAAATATATCAACAACATCTGCTGCTCTGTGGGTGGTTTTCAGTGTAATAAAATGGGCAACTTTAGTAAGCTTGTCCACCACCACCATGATTGAATCATGTTGCTTGCTTGTTCTGGGAAATCCTGTGATAAAATGCATTGTTACCATGTCCCATTTACACTCAGGAATAGGTAAAGGCTGAAACAACCCTGATGGGTGTCTGTTCTCATCCTTGACCTTATGGCATTCCATACATCTGGCAATGTATTCAACAATTTCCTTCTTCATACCTGGCCAAAAGTAATGGCTTTTGACTGCTGCCACAGTCTTCTGATATCCCGGATGACCAGCATAAGTCACATTATGCATTTCCTTTAGAATGGTTAGCTTCAATTCTCTGTCCTTAGGTACATACACTCTGTTCTTATACAGAAGAAAACTATCAGTTCTTAAGGTATAACTTTCCTTGGTTTGCGGTTTCTCATGCTGCTGTAGCTTTGCTATCAGTCTTTTGTACTACAAATCAGCACTTGCAGCTCCCACAATTCTATCTTTCAACTCAGTTATGTACATGCTAATGGTTGTAGCATGTAATTCATGCACTTTTCTGCTGAGTGCATCAACCACTTTATTATATTTCCCTTTGATGTGCCTGATATCAAAGTCGTATTTGCACAAAAATTCCAGCCATCTAATTTGCCTGGCATTTAAAGTTGGCTGATCAAATAAATACTTTAGACCATTGTGGTATGTTCTCAACTTGAACTTCTTGCCCATGATGTAATGTCTCCATTTCCTCAATGCATGGACAACTGCTGCCAGCTCTAAATCATGAGTGGCATAATTATTTTCATGCTCTTTCAGATTTCGGGATTCATAAAAAACTACAAATCCTTCTTGGCTGAGAACTCCTCACAGCCCCTCCTTACATGCATCTGTGCATACTACGTAATCCTTGTCTGGATATGCAATATTTAGGATCGGTGCACTAGTTAGAAGCTGCTTCAATTGTTGGAAGTTGCTTTCACATTGTTCCGTCCACTGGAACTTCTTCTCCTTCCTTTGCAAGGAAGCGATAGCATCATCTATCCTTGAAAATCCGGCTATGAACCTCCTATAATAACCTGCCAGACCCATAAAGGATCTAACTTCTATCACATTTCTTGGCGTTGGCCACTCTTGAATGGCCTGTACCTTCTCAGGATCCACAACGATCCCCTCTTCAAAAATAATGTGTCCCAGATAATGGATCTGCTTTTGGTAAAATGAGCACTTGCTCAGTTTTGCATACAGTTGGTGTTCTCTCAACACCTGCAACACCATTCTCAAGTGTTGTTCATGTTCTTCCTCTGTCTTGGAATACACCAAGCTATCGTCCAAGAATACTATGACAAACTTGTCCAGATAATTTCTGAACACTCCATTCATTAAGCACATGAAGACAACAGGTGTGTTGGACAGTCCAAACGGAACCACCGTGAATTCATAATGACCATACCTTGTTCTAAAGGCGGTCTTGTTGATGTCTTCATCTTTTATACTCACTTGGTGATATCCAGATCGAAGATCTATTTTCGAAAATACTTTCGCATCCTTCAACTGATCAAAAAGATCATCAATCCTTGGCAGAGGATACTTGTTCTTGACAGTGACTTTATTCAACTGTCGAAAGTCAATGCACAACCTCAACATCCCATATTTATTCTTCATGAATAAGACTGGGGCTCCGCACGGTGACACGCTGGGACGAATGTATCCTTTCTTTAATAGCTCTTTGAGCTGCAGTTGCAACTCTTTCAGCTCTGGTGTGCTCATTCTATAAGGAGCTTTTGAAACTGGAGCTGCTCCAGGCATCAAATTTATAGAAAAATCGATGTCCCTCTTCGGAGGTAGTCCAGGCACCTCCTAAAACACGTCCTCATACTCTTTGAGTACCCTGTGGTCTTCCAGATTCGAGACCACATTTTGGAATACTTCTTCCACCCGGGCTGCAAACAATTGATAGCCTTTCCGGTAACATTTCTTCAGCTGCATAGCTGAGATTTCCCTCATAGCCACGGCTCTGGGAATTCCTTGGACTGTTACCTGACTTGCCTCTTAGTTCAGACATGTGAACCTCTTGTTACGGAAATCCAGAAGGGCATGGTGTTGGTCCAACCAGTCCATCCCAATTAAGCAATCATATGAGCCTAAAGGCAGAATGTTCAATTCAGCCTTAGTGCTCATTCCTTTCATGTCCACTGAACAGGACTTAACCAATTCAATGACCTTCCTCTTGGTCCTTGTGGCTAACTGCACTAACCAAGACTTATCATGTTTTCTCTTCATTAGATGCAAACATTCCACCACCCTAGGATCTACATAACTATGGCTAGCCCCTGAATCAATCAAAATAACAAGTGGTTGGTTGTTGATCATACCTTCCACTTCAATCATGTGTGATTGAAATTATGCTTGCTTGTTGTCCAGGGCTGCGTAGATCCTTGGCATTCTGTTGCCCATATCCTCCATTGTTTGATCTTGCTGAACAGTATGGACAGTTCTTGCTTTGTCTTTTATGTGGGGGCAGTCTCTGTACCTATGATTCCCTTTACAACCCCAACACTCAATGGGTAGAGGCCTTGTCATATGTTCACTCCCTTCAACTTTCCTGGGCTCTTTAAAAGATTACTGTCCCCATGGACTGTTTCTGAAAAAGGAAGGCTTGCTTCCCTTCTGCCTCTGTTCTTTCTTAAACCTCTTCTGGTTATCCCAAGCCTTCCGAAAGGTAGGCTTTTCCCTTTGCTGTTCATATAGGCATTTCACCCTTCTTATGGTTTCTTCCATGGTCTTAGGATCATCGTATTGAATTTTTTCACCAATGGAAGGTGGAAGTCCACTGAGATACCTCTGAATTTTAACAGCTTCCTCTTTGATGAATGGAACATACTTCAGTAATTCCATAAAACTTCATTCATACTCATCAATGGTCATACTGTCCAACCTGAGTTCGAAGAAATCCTTCATCTTTCTTTCATAGTATCTTTTAGTCGGGTATTTCTTCTCGAAATACCTCTTGAATTCCTTCCAAGTGACCTCTTTCTCTTGTATGTGTTGCACCTGCACAAACTGATCCCACCACATGGACGCTTTTCCTTTTAGCTGGTACACTGCAATTCTACCTTCCACACGGGCAGAATAATTCTGCAGTTGGAAGTATTTCTTCATGACCAACAACCATGTCTTGACATCCTCCTCCTTCTTATGTTCTCCATCGAATGTTGGAGGTTTAATTTTATTCATTTCTCCTTTCAATTCCTCCTTTCCACATCTTCGATGTTTTCTGGTAGGGAACGGGCTCGAACTACTATGTGTCTCCATGTCTGAATGTTTTTGGGAGAGACTGTGACGTCGGCTACCACTCCTCGATCTACTTCTTCTCCTATGGTCTCTGCGACTCTCTGTCGTACTTGAGTCTCTTCCCTTCTCAAGTTTCTTCTCTATTCTTTCCAGACTCTACAAGAATTTTAAGTTTAATTTCTCTTGCCGATCCTTAACTTTCATGAGCTTTTGGCTATCAGCTAAACGCTCCTTGGCCTCTCTTTGTATCCCTTCAATTATTTTCATCATATGTCCTTCCTTATCCATCTCTTTTCCATGCCCATTAGAGTTCGATCCTTCGACTCCTAGGTTAACATCCTTTCCTTTATGTTCATCTTCTAATTCAGGGGTAATTTTCACTCTTCCCCACTCCATATTCGGCGTTGAATAACTGGAGTTTTGGCCTCTGTTGTATTCTGAACACGCACTGTGCAATCCAATTCAAAAATTGTCAGGCCATTAAACTTCATGAATAATCCACAACATATATAACTAATATGAACAAGAACGAAAGACATTTCAACTTCACAAGTTTTGTGAGCTCTGTCTGGCTCTCTGTTTTTCAGGTTTCTTGAAATTCTCCTATCACCTATCGGAAAATTTTCTTCCCAAAGAGAACTCTTCGAGGTCTCCCTTCCTTCTATCGGGGTTACCTCTATCGGGATTTTGAAACCGACAGTGTTCTGGTGGGTTGAATCCCCGATTTCCGATTTCCGATGGATTTCGTCCGTGCTAGCTCTCCGAGCTATAGCCTCACCATACGACCACTTCCCATGACCGTGATCAATCCTCTTATCGGGGTTTCGGAATTTGTGATGCCACGATGCACATGCATTCATCACCTCTGATTCTCTGATGTACTTTTACACTGGCTAGCTCTCCTGGCTCAGCCTCTGGTCCACATGACAGTACTATATGACCTCCACCCTGCCCCGTCGGGTTTCGGCGGTTTCGAGGTCATGCTCATACGCTCACGGGATTCCCGATGCATCCCCGTCGTTGAATTGTCAACATTCCTTTTTCATGTCGCTAAAAAAATATGCCACCTGTCCTACTGACAGTCGGTGTGGCCCCACACTCCTAGGCCTTATCGGGAAATAGCGTATCGCGATTTTCCAATGCACGAAACCTTTGCTTCTAGGATCTCCGATATCCCGATTCCCGATATGTCAATGCATCTTTCTCTTCAACCCTTCGCAGTTAAGCCCAGGTCCACTGGAACTCTACCCCGTGACCGTACTCAAAGCTCTCGTTGGGGTTTCGGGGTTCGGAGTTTCTACGTGTATGAATCACTTGTCACCGCAGTTTCCGATTTCCCAATGAGCCTTAAAAACCGATGGACTTACTCCTTGTCGGGACTTCCCCTGATGGCAGATCTCTGCCATGTGTCCCCTAATATGAATGGTCCAGATCTTGTCACGAAATCGTGGATCGCGATTCCGTGTGACGAGATCTCTATGTGTTCGAGAACTCCGATTCTCCGATTTCTGATTCTCTCCAGGATTCTGACACATGTCCTCCTTGGAATCCTACATATATTGATCCCTCCTCAGGATTTCGAGAATCACAAGGTCTCAATTCTCTGCCTTAGAAAAATCATGATGAATCTAATATCCCGACGCCTCTCTGGGACTTCTCCTCTACCCATCAGGACTTAAACCCTATGCAACTTCTGTCAATTCTGACGGTTGACGGGTAATCACATAGTGATCGTACGACTCACGATCCTCCCGAGTCTAAACTCCTATGCAGTATCCAAAGGCTTTAAACCTTAAGCACATTCCCCATATCTGACGGTTACAAGGGTTCACCTTCCCTCCCAAACAGATCCTACGGTTCTAATGCCCTTGGTGTAGAAACCTATGTTCCTATGGTCATAGACCATACCAGCTACGGTTTCATAGCACCACCAAACCTCCTGAGATTATAAACGCGATCAAGCAACCACTTGACACACTAGAACAAACCAACGTCCGAAATTGGCCATTCCAAGCCCAATTTCTCTTCACATTTTCGGTCCAAAGACCGCTCCACTGGCCCATCTAGGCTCAGTGTCGAAACCTTAGCTCTGATACCAATTTGTAGTGTAACTTTTTCACTACCGAGGTTTCCAACCTCTTAGTTACCATTCTATACATGAATGATTACATAATTCGTACAGGAATTATAAGCACATGCATTTAACACAATTAAACACAATTAAATTATAGAGTGAAACATATCTGGTTACTGCTATAATTAAACAAGCCATAGCAGTCAACATTAATTCATTTACACAGCGGAAAACATGATAATATATACAGCACAGTCATGCCCAACATGATTAAGCGTAGTTCAAATACTTATCTTTTAGCAGCTGTATAATTCACCAACCAAGTGAAGGCCTTCCACGAACCTCCCATCCTTAGACCACATTGTTCATCAGCTCAACAGTAGGTCACCCCCGAGCTGGGACCGAGCTCCACCCCCAAGGAAAGGAATCCTAGGCTAGGCTGGGGTTACAGGGAAGATAGCACATACACAACCACCGGGAAGAAATCTCTCCCAGGAATATCCCACGATCACTGCCCACAGACCCTCATTCCCCACATGCTTGTTCCACCCTAGGAGAGTGCACCTTCTCTGTCACCTAGACATTCCTTCGGCTGCCAGTCTCCCTTACCTTGGGTTACAGGAATAGACCGGACCGAAATTCTCTGGGCTCTATGGTAGCTACAGGGTTCCTTCCAGGAGTTCTCTTCTTCCTCTGCGCACTCTCTCACCTGGAGGAGTTGCTCACAGGCCAACGAGCCTCACGCAGTCTAGCACTGCGTGGTCACAACAATCCACGGGGAACACAGACAGAGGCTTTCCCAAACAGGTTCAACAATCACAGGATGATCTCATGGTGATGGTTCTGGAAATGCGTGACAACAATCCACGCATGGAAATTACACAGACTCCCTGGTTCGAATGGGTAAAGAGTCAACTGGCTTCACAGACGGACACAATCTTCTCGGATCCCAGAACAGAGGGCGTACACGTATCTTTGCAGCGTCAACGCAGACTTTACTGCTTCAGAGATGACCCCCGGGTATTCTGGCAGAGGTCGTACCGGTTCACCCTCAGAGGTTCGGGTCCAAATGGAGGAAGATGCCCCTTCCATGGTTCAGCTCGACTCTTATATTTGCATGCACCAGGGTTGACACTTGTCACCCTGGGAAATGCATGTGTACCACATCGTGCATCCCCTTAGCACGTTCCCTCCCTTGCTCGGAACTTAGGATAAACAGAAATGCACATGTCTCTATTTAAAATAATATTTAAATATTATTCCAGGCCTAAGCCCCCTAGGCTCCTCACTCATACCCTTTCCCACCTTCCAGCCCCTAATCCATTGCCCACTCTGTGGACACTCATTCCCCCATCACTCATTCATCGTGGTTGGTCTGCACTGGCGGTGTTTATATTTATTAATTGATCTGCATACATACAAGTACATCAACAGGCTCCTGGTCTTCAACACTTAGGCTCCCTGGCCTAACAAACACATAAGCCTTCCATCTTATACAAAACTTGGCTCACCAGCCTATAGAACACATTTACAATTCTTTGCATATAACATGATCTGTAACGGGGCTCGGCCTTGGGGACACTACA
>JZKD02S1758114.1:269106-280759 GCA_000966675.3 Picea glauca | reverse complement strand
CTAGCCTTATTTTATTTTAAATAGTATTATATATATGGAAAGAAACTAAGTAATTTTAAATACTAGCAACAACCACTTTATAAAATTGGTTGATATAGGTCGATGGTCATTAGTTTAGAAAGGTGAAAAATGACACCCATCGGCCTATATCAACCACTTTTATAAATTGGTTGTTGCTAGTTGACGATCGACATGCCTTGGGAACCACCATTAATATATTAGTACATAATTAATGTATTAATTAAACATTAATATTATATTAATATATTATAATAATTTGAGAGCCCACAGCTAACTGCTGCAACTAGGGTTTAGGTGTCACCAAGGAGTTTCAGCTTCCTCCATGAGTCCGCTTGGGGGCGGGGAGTCGGCTCCCCCCCCTCCCTTCACTGTAGATGAGGTGTTCAGGAAACTCGTCAACAACTTAGCTAAGAAAACCTCCCCGCCTGAAGCACTAAAGTTCATCAAAAAACTCGACGCAATCTCGGAAATAACATTGTTGGTGGAACAACCCATCAAAATCGCCTTGGCTCTAGCAGAGAGAGGATTAGTTGGCCAGTTTATGGGTTTATGGCCTTCGGAAAAGACTATGGATGACTGTATTTAGAGGAACTGGAGACCCCAACTCCAACCCAACGTCACCTGCTACCCGGTGGGAAGAGGCTTCTTCATATTTGAATTCATTTTTAAAGAAGACCGAGATCTGATCTTCAGAAGAAGACCTTACTTCATGGGTACCCAAGGTCTATATCTCAATAGATGGATGCCCAACTTTGATCTATCTGTAGATAACCCAAAAGAGGTTCCAGTATGGGTGAGACTACTAAATCTGCTTGTTCACTGCTGGAGCTACCAATCTCTTCAAAAAATCGAGAACAGACTAGGGAAGTTCATAGATAAAGTGGACAATAAATACCAATACACCTGTGCAAGAATCTGTGTAGAAGTCGATCTTAAAGCAGGGCTCCCAGAATATGTAAATCTCACCGTAGGATCATGGCAGCACCATCAAAAGCTTGACTACGAAAAAATTCCATTCAAATGTGGAAACTGTCACGAACATGACCACTTTCAAAGGAACTGCCCTAAAATATAGCCTGCTGCAAACGAAGATGCGGAAGGATGGAAGAAGGTTAAGAGAGGTAAGGGAGAAAAACTGAAAGAGAAAAAAAAACAAGAACCAGAGAAGCAAACCCTTCAAGATCAGAAGCCAAGGAAGGCCCGACAGAAGCCACCGAAGAAACAGGAACTCGAGAACAAGACTCAAAGGACACCATGGACTTCGAACCGTGATTTGATCTCTGAAACAAGGAAGACCTATTGAAAGCACAAGACAATCATATCCCCCTAACTACAGAATCTGAAGGAGAGATGGATGGCAGCACCTCAAATACAAATAGCTCCCATGGAACCCTAGAGAGGCCCTCTAGAGGAAGGAACCCTGAGAAAAAGAAAAGAGAAGAGCAGTTCTACTGAGATGTAGTGAAAGGTTCACAACACACTATCCCAGAAATGATTAGTACCCGATCTACAGGGAAACAAGGAAGGGCCCCGAAAGGGGCCACCAACCCCCAAAATGGTAAGTAATGCAGTGCGTCTCCTGGAACTGTAGAGGGCTTGGAAGTAAAATAAAGGAAGAAGCCCTGAGAGATCTAGTTCAAATGAAAAAGCCCGAAGTTCTACTAATATAGGAGACTAAATTGGAGGAAATCTCCCTGCTTTGAGCCAGTAAATCATTTTGGAAAAAAGGATCAGGGAAATCAGGGAAAGTTGTAAGTGCTAGAGGTGCCTCTGGAGGAATAGGCACTTTCTGCGACAACTCAAAAATGGATTTGATTTAAGAAGACTGCAACACACACTGGATCTTCACCAAACTACTCCATAAAGACTCGGGCCACTAGGTAAGTCTGTTTAACCTCTATGTCCCTGTATTACTGTCAGAAAAGAAGACCTGCTAGGATTCGCTAAAATATTTCCTAAGCGGGCATGCCACTGAAAATATAGTGATCGTCGGTGACCTCAATGTAACCCTCTCTGTTGTGGAAAAAAAAGGAGGCTCGCTAGTTTGCGACCCAACAAGAGAGTGGGTGGAAGACCTTATGATAGATTGGGATCTGGAGGATGTCAAGCCATCCCAGGGGAAATACACTTGGTCCAACAAGCGCTTAGGCCCAAGACACATTGCAACATGTCTGGACAGATTCCTAGTTCAAACCTCTTTTCTAACCCTTGGCCTCCTAGCCACCTCAAAAATCCTTCCACACTATACCTCAGATCATGAACCCATCCTACTAACTCTTGACCCTGGAGAAAACTTGGGACCTATCCCATTCCATTTCATCCCCCTTTGGACAAATCTAGAAGGATTCCAAGAGGTCGTCTCTGAGTCCTGGAATAGAAAGACGACTGGCTCCCCCTTCTACGTCTGGGAAGAAAAACTCTGAGTGCTAAAAAAGGAACTCTAATCCTGGGAAAAAAATATTCGATCCCCTTCCTCTCAGAAGCTCTGAATCCAAAAATCCTTGGATCACCTCCAACAAGAACTAGATGACTCCCCCCCGAACCAATACTCTCTTACCCAAGAGGCTTCCCTGCAAAAATCCATCCACCAAGCATACATAACAGAAGAAGAATATTGGAGAGTGAAATCAAGAAGCCTCTGGCTACAAGCAGGGGACAAAAATACCACTTTCTTCCACAAGCAAGCGGAGGCTTGGAAGAACTTAAACACAGTTACTGAAATAAATTCTCAGGACCAAATCATCAAAGACTTTGAGGAAATAAAAAAAGATGCTCATTCTTTCTTCAAAGATCTTTTCACTGCCCCGCAAGCTGACCCCTTATATATTATTAGATACCCCCTCTCTTCGGTGCCATAGATGGTAGGGAATGCTGAGAACCAAAATTTGTCTGCCCCAATAAGTATGCAAGAGATAAGATCATCCTTACAACAAATGGAGCCAGACAAAGTGCCCAGTCTGGATGGATTCACAGCCCACTTCTACAACTCCTGCTGGCCAATTATTAAAAAAGACCTCTTAAGAATGGTAAAGAAGTCGCAGAACTGTACCAAGCTAGGAGGAAGTACCAACTCTTCCATCCTATCTCTAATCCACAAATAAAAAGGATCCAACTCCTTCAACAGATTCTGCCCCATCTCCTTGTGCAACACAGGCTATAAGATCATCACCACAATTATAGCCAATAGGCTCAAGAATTTTCTCCCAATAATTATTCCGGAAAACCAGGGAGGATTCATAAAAGGAAGGCAAATTATGGATAATATCATCCTGGTCCAAGAGGCCATCCACTCTAGCTGCCATAGAAAAGAGAAAGGTATGATAGTTAAACTTGATCTCACTAATGCTTTTGATAAAGTGCGGCTTGACTTCCTTTTTTCTATGATGCACAAACTAGGCTTTGAAAAAAGATTCATAAATTGGGTCGAGACATGCATCTCACGCCCCTGGATTGATCCACTGGTAAATGGCCGGCCCTCAGAATTATTCCAAGATACAAGGGGCTTAATGAAAGGGTGCCCCCTATGCCCACTATTCTACGCCATCCAAGACTCTGTTCTCAGCTTCCAATTAGACAACTGCCTCTAGAACAGATCTCTTTCAGGAATAAAAGTGGCTCACAATGTCAAACACATCAACCATGCACAGTTCGTCAATGACACTCTTTTACTTGGTGAAGCCAACAACAATACTGCAAGGAGATTCAAAACAGAGCTAGAAAAGTATAATAAAGCTTCAGGCAGTGAAATAAGTCTCCATAAAAGTAAGATCTACAACTGGAATTGCACGATCAGAGAAATCAATGACATATCGAGGACCCTAGGAATGGATGGCACTGTCAACTGGGATTCAATCAAGTATCTGGGATTCCCTCTTTTCAAGTCTACCCCCAGAGTAAAACACTGGTTGCCTCTCCTAGACAAGATGAAGTTCAAAATACAGTCTTGGGGAGCAAATTGGCTTAATTTGGCAGGTAAAGTAGTTATGATGAAGGTTGTCCTTACCAACCTTCCTCTTTACCAGAACTCAATTCTTCTAGCCCCCAAAACGATAACGCTCAAAATCGATGGGATGATGTGCCGATTCCTCTTGGAAGGAGGCAGGAACAATGAAAGGAAAATCCACCTCCTCATTTGGGACAAGATCAAAAAGCCGCTCCTCGAAGGTGGTCTGCAAATTCGAGATGTGGCCACCCAAAACCTAACAATGGGGGCCAAAATTCTATGGCAGTTAGTCTCAGGGAAAAACACCTGGAGTAAGAGAACCCTCTGTAAAAAATACTTCCTGGGAAAAAGAGATAGATGTCTGGATCGCCCCCCAAAAGTCTCAAAAGGCTCCCCGATTTTTTCTCTCTGCTTAAGATCTATCGATCACCTAAAAGGAAAAATCACCTGGATACCTGGAAATGGAAAAAGGATCAGGATCTGGGAGGACTCTATCCTCGGCTCAAGGCTCTGAACCAAACAGAAGGAACTGAGAATATAAAAAATTGGCTGCAAAGCAACAACTACAGAACAATTTGGGACATTTCAGAATGGGGAGAAGGTGAGAACTCACACTGGAAAAAGTGGTTTCTTGGAGACTACCCTATGAATCTAGAGATGGAAGCCAATTCCCTCCTGGAATCCCTCCAAGGAAAGTCACCTTGCAAGGAAAATTTAAAAGATAAACGAGGATGGGGGAGTTCCATGGGGAATTATACTGCTACGGCTGGTTACAAGGAGATTCAAGCAATACCCATTGTTCCCCTAGATCCAACACCTTGGAAAACAATCTGGCATTACCCCTCTATTCCCAAAATCGACATTTTCAATTGGACACTGAGTCACAAAAGCGCTCGGACCAGTGATACTTTAAAGAATAAAGGTTGGGAAGGTCCTTCCCGTTGCCCATTGTGTCTGAAGGCCAAACAAATTGTAGACCACATCTTCATCGAATGCAGGTTCACAAGAGAGGTATGGTTGCATTTCATCAGCTTAGTAAGAACTTAACTCCCCTCTTCTTTGATCGAGTTGATAAGAAAGTGGAAGAATTTGGCCCAGTTTCCACTGAGGAAAAAGAACCTCCTGAAAACTTGTTGGATGTGGCTCTCCAAGTTCCTTTTCTGGAAAGTTTGGCTTGAAAGGAACAACAAAATCTTTCGTGAGGAAAGCAGAACTCCACCTCAGATCACTCTAAAAATAAAATTCATGATGGGAGAAGCCCTGAACACCAAACAAAATCTCAAGAACTGCGAGCCTCTAAATTAGGAAGAGGACAACTGGCTCAAAGAAATTATCCCTAACCATTCAAGAAAAGAGACCCCCACAATTCCCCAAAAAGAAAGATGGGAAATCAGAATGGAGGAGCAAGAATTTATCAAATGGTGCTCCTCCCTGGAAGAACATTGTCTCTACTTTGACGAGGCCTCGAAAGGGAATACCAGAGCGACAGGAGGAGGGGGTGTATTATTAGATCCACTCGGAAACATAGACCTAACCTTTGCCTGGAGACTCGAAACGGACACCAACAACCAAGCTAAAATCCTAGCCCTGTGGCAGGGTCTAAATTTGGCAATTGAATGTAACGTTCAAAACCTCATTGTTTTCAGAGACTCTAGGATCATAATTCAGTCCATTGCGTTAAAAAAGAAAGAAAAAACAGTTCTGCTAGCCCAAGTCTACACGAAGATTATTCTCCTCCTTTCCAATTTCAGATCAACTAAAGTCTTCCATATCCTAAGAGATCTCAATAATCTCGCAGACGTCGAAGCCAACAAGGGAGCACTCTTGAGCAAGGGAGTGATCCAACTAAATGAAGACTACAGGTACACCCAAATTCCGTAATCCCCATTCATAATCCACACCCCTAGTCGCGTTGATGCCAATTCTCCACCCCTCAGAAGAGATTCAGATGTACTTCTCAGGACAACACACCCCCACTTGCAGGCAAAACCAAATCAGACTAAGATATGAAGTACAGAGAAGGCATGGGGGCACCCTCGTGGCCCATCTGACACCACAGATCGGACCTATTATAAATCTCTGCAGCCTGGACAACATAACCCCATCTCTTCCCCTCTCAGAGAAGCTATCTCATTCCGGCGATTTCGTGGTCCAAGAGAAGGGAAAATCAATGGCTTCATCCTCCAATCCGGAGCCCACGATGGAAGAAAGATTCTCTGAGCTGCAGTCCGAGCTCGACGGGATCAAGATTCAAGACAAGGAGTAGTACAATCTAATGCTCAGCATGGACATAGTTGGAGCAAACCACTGGGATTCACTGAACCAAGAACTCAAATTGATCAGAGAAGATGTGAACAACGATGTCGAAGCTAACTTCAAGGGTATGGCAAAGGTTCTAGGAACTCTGCAACACTATGTCAGCAAGCTAGAAGCGAAGGTGGAGGAGCTTTACAAATCCCTGGCAAAAGATACAAAACCCCAGGACACTTCAAACGAAGATTAGAACGCCCAATCCATGTTTCAGTCTATTTACTTCTTGTTTTTGTTTCAGTTTATGTTTCAGTCTGCGACAGCTAAGCCAAGCACTTCGTTCTCCCCCGGGGAATCCATCTACCCTCTGGAATTTTGTACTAAGAACCTGAGGTTTTTGATTGAACAAGCATCCCCGTACGTTGTTCTACTCTAGAATGTAAAGCACCCGACAACTTATTTTTCGGACCTAAATCTATAAAAATCCTCTATCTGTTTCTGTGAAAAAAATTAAATATTATAATAATCTAATGTATCACATCAAGGTAATAGATAATAATAATGTATAAATGCAATCTATAAATTAAAGTATTAGATTACATTAGTGTATAATGTATTAGTTGATTAATACATTAATAATGTAATTTATTAATTAATTAATAAATTTATACATTATTAATTAATACATTGCTAAAATATTAATATACTAATAAAGTAATACAATAATAATATATTAAATACATCAATAAATGCATTAATAAATACATTACTAAAATATTAGTATACTAATAAAACAATACATTAAAAAATAGTAATACATTAACCTTAATATATTTAGTAATACATTATTACATTACTTTAATGTATAAATTAAAGTATTAATACATTAATGGATAATGTAACATATTAAATTATTAATACATTAATAAAGTAGTAATACATTAAAGTATATATTAGTAATGTAATGTAACATTATTGATACATTAATAATGTAATGATACATTGATGTGCATTAATGTAATATATAAATTAAAAATTAATTCACATTAGTATATAAAGTAATACTAATGTAATGTATAAATTAAAATAATGTATATAAATTATTTTATTTTATAAATTATAAATTTTATTTTATATATTACATTAATAATGTATATATTAATTAAATTAATACATATATACATTAATAATGTATATATTGATTAATTTAAACATTAATATATTAATTTTAATAATGTAAATATTAATTAATTTATATATTTATTAATTTATACATTAAATACATTATTAATAATATTAATACACTAATATATTAATATTTATATTTATATTAAAACATAAATATTGATATTAAAACATTAATATTACAAAATTAATACATCAAAAAGTATCATAGTAATACATTATTAAAGTATTAATAACTTAATAAATACATTATTAAAGTAATAATAGGTTAATACATTAGTAATACATTATTAAAGTATTAATGTGTTAATACATTAATTTACAATGATCATGCTTTACTATGGTTAGCCATGATCATGGCTAACTTTGGTAGAACATTGTTGACTTTGGGAAGGAAATGTTCACTATGGTTGACATGGTTAATTAGGTTGACCATGACCATGGTTAAATTCCATAGACCTTCACCGTGGTTAACTTTTGTAGACCTTCACGATGGTTGGCATTCACCATGGATAACCTTCAATATGGTTGACCTTGGTTGACCATGACCATGGTTTATTGTGGTTGACCGTGGTTGACAATGGTTAACCATGTTTGACAGTTATTGTCCATAGATGACCATGGTTGACCATGACCATAGTTGACCAAGACTACAGATGGCATTCAAAAACTAAAATTTTGAAGTTTTTTTCACATTATGATGACATGATATTCGTGTAACATTGCGGCAATGAAGCTATGTTGATGACATTGTGATGAGGAGGCTATTTTCGTCACGTTGCAATGACATGTAATTTAAGTAAAAAGTGGAAATGTGATGAACACAAATGTTGTATGTTCATCATATGTCGAATGACTATGTGATGAAAATAATACATTAATTTACAATGACCATGATTGACTATGGTTGGCCATGATCATGGTTAACTTTGGTATAATTTTGTTGACTTTGGGAAGGAAAGGTTCACTATGGTTGACATGGTTAATTATGGTTGACCATGACCATGGTTAACTTCCATATACCTTCACCGTGGTTAACTTTTATAGACCTTCACATGGTTGACATTCACTATGGAGGACCTTCACTATGGTTGACCTTGGTTGACCATGACCATGGTTGATTGTGGTTGACTATGGTTGAAAATGGTTAACCATGTTTGACAGTTTCTATCCATAGGCAGCCATGGTTGGCCATGACCATAGTTGACCAAGACTACAAATGGAATTCAGATAGTGAAATTTGGAAGTGTTTGTCACATTATGAGGACATGATATTCATGTAACATTGCGAAAATGAAGCTATGTTGATGACATTGTGATGATGAGGCTATGTTCGTCATATCGTGACAATATGGTTATTTTTGTGACATTACAAGGGAGGGACTAAGCTTGTCAGATTGCGATGACAAGATATTTTCATCACAATATGATGAGTGGATATTTGCATCATATTGCAATGACAAGGCTATGTTCATCACATTGTGACGATAGTATATGTTTGTCACATATTGACGACGATGGGGATATATGATGGGGATATACGATGAGGATATTGATGACGATAGTATGAAATTTGGAAGTGTTTTTCACATTATGAGGACATGATGACATTGTTATGATGAGGCTATGTTTGTCATATAGTGCCAATATGGCTATTTTCGTGACATTACAAGGTAGGGGATAAGTTCATTATATAGTGATGACAAGATATTTGCATCACAATATGATGACATGATATTTGCATCACATTTCAATGACGGGGCTATGTTTATCACATTGCGATGACAATATATTTTTTGTCACATATTGACGATGACAAGGATATTGTGACGAGGGTTTTATGTTCATCACATTGCAATGACAGGTCATTTAAGTAAAAAATGACAATGTGATGAACATAAATTTTGTATGGTCATTGTATGTTGAATTCCTATGTGATGAAAATAAATTTTGTATGTTCATCACATAGCGAAGACAAGATATTTATTTTGACGGCGAGGCTATGTTCATCACAGTGCGATGACAAGACATTGTTTGTCACATAATGATGAGAAGATATTTGTGTCACAGATGATGAGGATATGTTCATCACATTAGGATGGCGAGGCTGTGTTTGTCACATTGCAACAATATGGTTATTTGCATCACATTGTGATGATGAGGCTATGTTCGTCACATTTTGACAATATGGTTATGGCGAGTCATGTTCTTTACATTGCGAAAATATGGTTATATTAATCAAATTGTGACAATATGGTTATGACAAGACATGCTCATCACATTGCGAAAATATTGTTATGGCCATTGATGTTCATCACATCGTGACAATATCGTTGTGTTCGTCACATTGGGACAATATGATTATGGCCAACCATGTTCAACCATTGTCAACCATGGTCAACCATATTCAACCATGGTCATGGTCAATCAAGATCAACCATAGTTATGTTCATCACATTGCGACAATATGGTTATGTTTGTCACATCATATGTTCATCCTATAAGGATAGGGTCATCACATTGTGACAATATGGTTATGTTTGACACATTGTGATGATAGGGCTATGCTCATCACATTGGGAGGGAAGGATATTTGCGTGACATTATGATGACTAGATAGTTGCATCACATTGCAAAGACGGGGATATGTTCATAACATTGCGATGATAAGATAATGTTTGTCGCATATTGACGATGATAGGGATAGTGAGATGATGGGGATATGTTCATCACATTGCCATGTCATAACATTTAAGTAAAAAGTGGTTATGTTATGAACATAAATATCATACGTTCATCATATTTCATATGGTTATGTGATGAAAATGAATGTCGCATGTTCATCATATTGCGTCAACAAGATATTTATTGTGACGACGGGTCATCACATTATGATGACAAGACATTTTTTGTCAGCTTATGATGACAAGATATTTGCATAACATTGCGATGAGGAGGCTATTTTCATCACTTTGCAATGTCAAGGCTATGTTTGACATTTGTTTTCACCTTATGGGGACACGATATTTGCATAACATTGTGAAGACGAGGCTATGTTCATCACATTGTGATGCATGAAAATGTTTGTCACATTGCGACATCAGGATATGTGTGTCACATTGCAACGTGAGGAAATATTCATCACATTGTGATGATAGAGTGATGTACGACACATTACAACATTTGTTTATGTTCATTACATTGCAACGTTACTATCTACATAACGACGACATGGCTATATTCATCACATTGTGGTGTTAGTTTATGTTTCTTACATTTCAATGTTACTATGTTCGTTACAATGAGACATTGAGAGATGTTTGACATATTGTGTCATCGTTAAGTGATTGTGAAAATGTGAGGACATGGAAAATGTTCACATTACAACATTGGGAAATTTTCATCACAATGTGACCAAGGAAAAAGTTCCACACATACTGAGGTATGGTCATGAGTGTAACATTGTGAGCTTTGTGTAAGGAATTGCAATGTTGGACTATGTTTCTTAGGTTGTGACAATTGGGTTATATACATTGTGATGTAGGTTTTTTGTTTGTCACACACATTATGACATTTGAATAGATTTGTGAGATTCTGACACTGTGTTATGTTTGTCATATAGTGACATCAAGAAATGTCTGTCTCATTGCAATATTGGGATATGTTTGTAAAATTGCAACATTGGGTTCTACACATCACAATGCGACAAAATGTTATGTTTACAACACTGGGTTCTACACATCAGATTGCAACATAAGGACATGTTCGTAAGATTGTAAAAAAAATTGCATCTTAATGGTAAGTCTTATGGGCAAGATGATTGACTTATAAAATTATATGAACATTTTCAACATCCAAGTATAAAAATGTATGTAGTAATATATATGTATAGATATATTTAATTTGAAATTATGTCAAACATTTTCAACATCTAATTAAATGAATGTGGTAATTGACATATCTTAAGTGAAGTTTAAGCAACCAATTTCAAGTTAATTATATTTTCTTTTAATATAATAAAATTTTAAATTTAATAAATTATATCAACATTCTCAACACCCAATTGCATAAAAATGTATTATATAAAAATGTATGTAGTGATATATATGTTATAAATATATTTAGTTTGAAATTATGTCAAACATTTTTAATATCTAATTAAATGTATGTAGTAATTGACTTATCATAAGTGAAGTTTATGTATCAAATTTCAAGTTTATTATATTTTCTTTTAATATAATAAAATTTGATATT
>JZKD02S1758114.1:236039-249238 GCA_000966675.3 Picea glauca | reverse complement strand
CACATTTAAAGTATCTTTTGAGGCATCAAAAGTTCCAAAGTCAGGATGAGGCCTTGCAAGAAGCCTTGCAGTTAGAGAAAAATCAATATAATTAGACAGATCCAATTGTGGACAAGACCTGAAGAAATTGAAATTTTAGTTGAATCAAAATAAAGGTAAGGAGAAAAGAGAAGATGCCTGGTGTAAACTATGCAGAATAGAAGGGAACCATAAGAATGTGTGCTCATTATTTGCGTAGTACATAGGAATGGGTATGACAAACCCTTTATATTGAGGAATACAATGGTGTGAGATATGTAAAACACATGGACATCATCCTTATCATTATCCCATGATGTAAAAGTATCAGACAATGCCAAAGAATACATTTTGTAACTTTTACAAATCAGTTGGGCATGAAGACATGCACTGTAGAACCTTGGAGAAGATGAAAGAGGATTTCAGATACATATAGGGTGCAAGTTGAACACATGACAACACAACATACCCAACAAACAAAGTATAATAACACTCAAAAGTTTCAAGGGAAACCACATTATAATAAGGCACAACAATGTGCAATGCCACCTCAATACAATAGTGCGCCACCTCAATACAATAATTCACAACCACAGTATAGTCAAGGACCTCGATACAATACATGACGTAGAGATAACCAAGGAAACAAAGGAGGCTTCAGAGGAGGAGGCCAATGTGGAAGAGGATTTGGAGGTGGAAGAGGAACAATAGTATGTCATAACTTTCAAAAACCTGGACATTATACCAGAGATTTTTCACAACCACATGTGACATGTATGTATTGTCGCACAATAGACCATGAGACAGAATATTGTTTGACATTGTTGACAAAGATATAGGACAAGAGGAACCAAAGCAACCAGAATGTCTAATGGATTGTTGTGGAGAACAAAGAAGAGAATAGGAAGAAAATCAACATAGTTACTAGAGGTGGAGCGAAGATGGGAGAAGATGTATGAAAGAAGGATCAGGATCAGTACTAGTGGGTGAGGAAGAATACAATGCCTAAACAGAAGTTTGATGAACACAAAGACAAGGAAACATTCAAAGAGGCTAGACAAGAGATTTTGAAGGATAATATTGTGTTTAATTCAGGAACAAATCCAGTATATGGGATACTAGAGTATGAAATAACTCCCTTATTTGATCAAAACAACAAAGAGAAACCTTCAGAGCAAGTAAGTAACTTAAGAAACTTTTTTGGGTCTTGTGTATAATTGTTGAATGATAAAAATTCTTTACAAGTACTGTAGAATCTATTAGAAAAGTGTAATTCTGGGGAAGAAGGGGTAAATATAGTGAATCAGATTCGGAAGAAGAAAATAACAAACAGGGAATTCAGGTTGAATGAAAAAATTGGATATTTTAATATGGGAGATATCATACTAGACTTAGGGTCTAAAGTCAATGTTCTACAAAAAAAGACATGGGAAGCTATGGGAGAAACTCAGTTGGGTTATTCACCTATTTAGTTGATGCTAGGAAATCATCATAGAGTGGTTCCAATCGGTAGATCGAAGGGCATACTAGTATATATAGACAACATGAGCACCATGGAAGACTTTGAAGTCATTGGCATAGTAGATAATACTTCACCATATCCAACATTGTTGGGTCTAGATTGGACCTTTGATAACCAGACTATTTGAAATTTGAAGACAAGGAAGATGATCTTTGAATCAGGGGAGTACATATTTATTGTGCCATTAGATCCCTCAGAAGGAGGAAGGTATGTGGAACCTGTGACATAAAATATATTTACAGAAGATGTAAATAAATTATACAGAACTACCACACACGAAGAGGATTACATCAACCCAATTGCATATGGAATGATGAGTTGGAGGATTATTAGTTTTTGTGCTTCAGTCTCTAACACAGGACTAGAGAACTAGAAGCAATGATTGCATGAGTTATCTACTAGGAGATGCACCAGAATGAAGCGCACGTTGCGATGGGTCAATATAGAGGTAATGTAACTTCCTTCTTTTTTATGGTCTAAATTATTTAGAATAATTTTTAATGAATTTTGAGGAATATTAGTCTATGAAGAGTCATCCAAATGAAGATTGATATCTTGGGCCAAGTTATGAGATTCAATAGTTCGATCCAATAAGGATATACTGGTTGTAGCATGGCAGGGAGGAAGATGTGGTAGGCCTCTTTGACTATGTAGGTTCCTTGTGGGTGATACCCCCATCTGCATTTTTCAGGTTCCTGGTTGATGCAGATTTTGTGCTTTTGTAGATCCTGGTTGTTTCATCCATAATATGTGGGCATAAGTTCTATAGGGGTTTCCAATTTCTGAAATCTTGTTGATCATATACCTGCCAAAGATCCCTAATTTTTGGTCCTCCTAAAGGGGGATGAGAGACCTAGGGAGGTAGGTTGTGAGATCTTTCTAGACTCTGAAGTATTTTCTAGGAGTCAGTCTAGAAGTTGGCATATGCACCATTACGGATCTCCCAAAATCTATGTTGTTGGATGAGATCTTTTTGCATCTTCATTGAATTACAGATGAGAGAACCTTGAGTATTCTGGGTGAAGCGAATTAGAATATGAGGATCCTAGTCAACTGCATATTTCCTATTCCATAAGTGTGCCCATGTACTAGAATTGTTTGAAACCCAATTCCACCATGTTTTTACAATGAGGATTTTGTTTCTCTTGGCAAGATCCCTTAATCCAAAACATCCCATGTATTTCGGTAGGTAAAACTTGTCCCATTTGACCAGAACCCATTTGGGGGTGTTGTTGTCTCCNACTGGTTCTGGCATGGCAGGGAGGAAGATGTGGTAGGCCTCTTTGACTATGTAGGTTCCTTGTGGGTGATACCCCCATCTGCATTTTTCAGGTTCCTGGTTGATGCATATTTTGTGCTTTTGTAGATCCTGGTTGTTTCATCCATAATATGTGGGCATAGGTTCTGTAGGGGTTTCCAATTTCGGAAATCTTGTTGATCATATACCTGCCAAAGATCCCTAATTTTTGGTCCTCCTAAAGGGGGATCAGAGAACTAGGGAGGTAGGTTGTGAGATCTTTCTAGACTCTAAAGTATTTTCTAGGAGTCAGTCTAGAAGTTGGCGTATGCACCATTACGGATCTCCCAAAATCTATGTTGTTGGATGAGATCTTTTTGCATCTTCATTGAATTATAGATGAGAGAACCTTGAGTATTCTGGGTGAAGCAAATTAGAATATGAGGATCCTAGTCAACTGCATATTTCCTATTCCATAAGTGTGCCCATGTACTAGAATTGTTTGAAACCCAATTCCACCATGTTTTTGCAATGAGGATTTTGTTTCTCTTGGCAAGATCCCTTAATCCAAAACATCCCATGTATTTCGGTAGGTAAAACTTGTCCCATTTGACCAGAACCCATTTGGGGGTGTTGTTGTCTCCCCCCCAGAGGAAGGTGCATTGAATTTTCCTTATATATTTGAGAACCCATTTGTGGGTAGCAAGCAGTGAGAAGAGATACAAAGGCATAGTTTGGAGTACATATTTGATAAGAATAAGTTGCTCTGCCAGGTTAAGGGACTAGAAGGTCCAGGAAGAAAGATTTTGTGTCAATTTTTGAATGAATTCCTTCCAAGAGGAATGTGTCGAGTCGATCAAGGGTGAACCCAGGTATTTTGAAGGGAGGGAGGAGATGGTGAAGCCTAGAATTATAGCGATGTTCATTTGGGTAGTGGTGGGGGTGTTAAAGAAAATGATGTGATATTTGTAAAGGTTAACAAAGACTCCTAAGGATTTATATAAAGTGCTTAGGATGGAAAAAAGGAACCTTTCTTCTTGTACAGAGAGACGCGNTTGAGAACCCATTTGTGGGTAGCAAGCAGTGAGAAGAGATACAAAGGCATAGTTTGGAGTACATCTTTGATAAGAATAAGTTGCTCTGCCAGGTTAAGGGACTAGAAGGTCCAGGAAGAAAGATTTTGTGTCAATTTTTGAATGAATTCCTTCCAAGAGGAATGTTTTAACGTCGAGTCGATCAAGGGTGAACCCAGGTATTTTGAAGGGAGGGAGGAGATGGTGAAGCCTAGAATTCTAGCGATGTTCATTTGGGTAGTGGTGGGGGTGTTAAAGAAAATGATGTGATATTTGTAAAGGTTAACAAAGACTCCTAAGGATTTATATAAAGTGCTTAGGATGGAAAAAATGAACCTTTCTTCTTGTACAGAGAGATGCGCCATGAGAAAGTTGTCATCCACAAATTATTGGTGGGTGAGGGGTTGATTATTGTGAAGATTAAGACCTTTCAGAGAGTCATCCAAATGAAGATTGATATCTTGGGCCAAGTTATGAGATTCAATAGTTTGATCCAATAAGGATGTATTGGTTCTGGCATGGTGGGGAGGAGGATGTGGTAGGCCTCTTTGACTATGTAGGTTCCTTGTGGGTGATACCCCCATTTGATTTTTTTAGGTTCCTGGTTGATGTGGATTCTGTGCTTTTACAGATCCTGGTCGATGCTCCCAATTGTTTCATCCAAAAGATGCAGGCATAGGTTCTGTAGGGGTTTCCAATTTTTGAAATATTGTTGATCATATACCTGCCAAATATCCCTAGGTTTTGGTCCTCCTAAAGGGGGATCAAAGACTTAGGGAGGTAGGTTGTGAGATCTTTCTAGACTCTGAAGTTGTTTCTAGGAGTTAGTCCAGAAATTGGTGTATGCACCATTACGGATCTCCCAGAATCTATGTTGATGGATGAGATCTTGTTGCATCTTCATTGAATTCCAGATGAGAGAACATTGATTATTCTAGGTGAAGCAAATTAGAATATGAAGATCCCAGTCAACTGCATATTTCCTGTTCCATAAGTGTGCCCATGTACTAGAATTGTTTGAAGCCCAATTCCACCATGTTTTTGCACTAAGGATTTTGTTTCTCTTGGCAAGATCCCTTAATCCCAAACCTCCCATGGATTTGGGTAGGTAGAATTTGTCCCATTTGACCAGAACACATTTGGGGGTGTTGTTGTCTCTCCTCTAGAGGAAGGTGCACTGAATTTTTCTTATATGTTTGAGAACCCATTTGTGGGAAGAAAACACTGAGAAGAGATACAAAGGCATAGTTTGGAGTACATCTTTGATAAGAATAAGTCGCCCTGCCAGGTTAAGGGATCGAAAGGTCCAGGAAGAGAGATTTTGTGTCAATTTTTTAATGAGTTCCTTCCATGAGGAATGTTTTAACGCCGATTTGGTCAAGGGGGAACCCAGGTATTTTGAAGAGAGGGAGGAGATGGTGAAGCCTAGAATTCTAGCGATGTTCCTTTGGGTAGTGGTGTGGATGTTAAAGAAAATGATGTGATATTTGTAAAGGTTAACAGAGGCTCTGAAGGCTTTATATAAAGTGGTTAGGATGGAAACAAGGGACCTTTCTTCTTGTACGGAGGGATGTTCCATTAGAAATTTGTCATCCATAAATTATTGGTGGGTGAGGGGTTGATTATTGTGAAGATTAAGACCTTTGAGAGAGCCCATAGAGTGAGAATTGTTGATCATGTGACCAAGGCCTTCGACCATGAGGATGAATAGGAAAGGGGACAAAGGGTCCCCTTGATGAATTCCTCAGGAGGGAGAAAAGGTATTGGAGGGACAATATCCACCTAGAAGACGCGTAGGGCATCAGACAGCTCTGGAAGTGTAGAACCCACAATTACAAATAAGTACATACGAATATGTTGAACTAAAAATTGTCAAGAGGAGCCAGATGGAATAGGTGGGTGGCCACAAATATCCACCTAGATTAGTCCTCCCCCCTTGGGAAGAAATGATCTCCATTTCATTGAGTTCCCCCATCAGGTGAGGAAACGTCTGCTTAATTTGGCCTCAGGTGAGCCACTTTCTTTGGTGGAGGAGTTGCCCTGCCTTGACAACCCGATAAAGCTTGATCCTCTACTTGCGAGTGCCCTTGACCTGTGTTTCCACTATTTTATCAGTGGATGAATGCTCCATGCAATTAGGGTTGAGCTATGTTGGTGTAAATTGTTCTGCGATCTTTGAGGTGTCCAATAATGGTGGAAAATATGTTCGAATGAGGTCCACATTGAACACTGGGTGCAAGCCAAGGAAGGGTGGAGTGTTGAGCTCAAAATCATTTCTACCCATAGCCTTTGTGATAGTTTAAGGCCCATAGCGAAGTGGGTGGAGCTTCCAATGGGGCCACGTAATAAGACCTTTCTGGAAATGTAACTAGACCTTATCTCCAACCTAAAACTGGTGTGGCACCCTATGTTGATCATGATGCTGCTTGTACTTAGCATTGGCTTTCTGAAAAATCTCATGGACTTGTTGGAGGATGTGATGAATCTGCTCAATGAATCTAGTGGATCTGTTGGTCTCAAGTTGAACATGGGAAGATTTTGTCTGTGTGGTTGCAAGAGGTAGTGAAACATCAATTGGACCCAAGGGTTGGAATACCAACCCCACCTAAAATGGGCTATGGTCGGTGGAGCTATAGAGAACCCTATTGTAATTATGATGAACATAAGGGAGACTCTAATCCCATGTATGTAGATGCTTAGAATTGTACATGCGCAGGATGTGCACAATCATCTGATTGACGACCTCTGTTTGGCCATCTGTTTGGGGGTGGAAGGTAGTGGATTTATTGAGATTGGTGTCCAATGGTGACCAGAGACTCAACCAAAATGTGTTGAGGAACCTGTTGTCCTGGTTGGATATGATGGTCTATGGTATCCCAAAATGGACCCACACTCATTCGAAAAAGAGGTTGGAAATATTTGTTGATGTGATGTTCTTCTTACAGGATGTGAAGATGACCATCTTCAAAAATAGATCAATGACCAGAAATACACAATAATTACTTTTCTTGGTGTGTAGAAGGAGAGATATGCAATCCATAAATATTGATTCCCAAGGCTTCTTAGGGGTACAAAGAAGGGTGTATTGGTCTTTCTTCTTGATGGATGGATTTGAAATGGCACAATAAGTGCAATATCTGATATAGTTGTTGATGTCCTGTCTAAGTTTTGGCCAATAAAAACGTTTTTGTAGAACGACCACAATTTTCTCCATGCAAAAATGTCTTGCCATTCGACTATAGTGGGCTTCCAAAATCATCTTTGCACACTTATTTGCAGGAACACATAGATGTCCTAGATGACATAACAATCCATCTTGAATGTGAAAATCGATGACATTCATTCCTGTACCAAGGAGCTAATAGGTGGTGGCAAAGTCTGGATCTTGCTGATAAAGTTGGGCCACTAATATGCCTCATGTCCACAGGAATGGAGCACATTGGTGAGTGAATCCATGGGAGGTCGCCTGAGGTAGTCAGCGACACAATTTTTTCTCCCTGTCTTATGNTTGAGAACCCATTTGTGGGTAGCAAGCAGTGAGAAGAGATACAAAGGCATAGTTTGGAGTACATCTTTGATAAGAATAAGTTGCTCTGCCAGGTTAAGGGACTAGAAGGTCCAGGAAGAAAGATTTTGTGTCAATTTTTGAATGAATTCCTTCCAAGAGGAATGTTTTAACGTCGAGTCGATCAAGGGTGAACCCAGGTATTTTGAAGGGAGGGAGGAGATGGTGAAGCCTAGAATTCTAGCGATGTTCATTTGGGTAGTGGTGGGGGTGTTAAAGAAAATGATGTGATATTTGTAAAGGTTAACAAAGACTCCTAAGGATTTATATAAAGTGCTTAGGATGGAAAAAATGAACCTTTCTTCTTGTACAGAGAGATGCGCCATGAGAAAGTTGTCATCCACAAATTATTGGTGGGTGAGGGGTTGATTATTGTGAAGATTAAGACCTTTCAGAGAGTCATCCAAATGAAGATTGATATCTTGGGCCAAGTTATGAGATTCAATAGTTTGATCCAATAAGGATGTATTGGTTCTGGCATGGTGGGGAGGAGGATGTGGTAGGCCTCTTTGACTATGTAGGTTCCTTGTGGGTGATACCCCCATTTGATTTTTTTAGGTTCCTGGTTGATGTGGATTCTGTGCTTTTACAGATCCTGGTCGATGCTCCCAATTGTTTCATCCAAAAGATGCAGGCATAGGTTCTGTAGGGGTTTCCAATTTTTGAAATATTGTTGATCATATACCTGCCAAATATCCCTAGGTTTTGGTCCTCCTAAAGGGGGATCAAAGACTTAGGGAGGTAGGTTGTGAGATCTTTCTAGACTCTGAAGTTGTTTCTAGGAGTTAGTCCAGAAATTGGTGTATGCACCATTACGGATCTCCCAGAATCTATGTTGATGGATGAGATCTTGTTGCATCTTCATTGAATTCCAGATGAGAGAACATTGATTATTCTAGGTGAAGCAAATTAGAATATGAAGATCCCAGTCAACTGCATATTTCCTGTTCCATAAGTGTGCCCATGTACTAGAATTGTTTGAAGCCCAATTCCACCATGTTTTTGCACTAAGGATTTTGTTTCTCTTGGCAAGATCCCTTAATCCCAAACCTCCCATGGATTTGGGTAGGTAGAATTTGTCCCATTTGACCAGAACACATTTGGGGGTGTTGTTGTCTCTCCTCTAGAGGAAGGTGCACTGAATTTTTCTTATATGTTTGAGAACCCATTTGTGGGAAGAAAACACTGAGAAGAGATACAAAGGCATAGTTTGGAGTACATCTTTGATAAGAATAAGTCGCCCTGCCAGGTTAAGGGATCGAAAGGTCCAGGAAGAGAGATTTTGTGTCAATTTTTTAATGAGTTCCTTCCATGAGGAATGTTTTAACGCCGATTTGGTCAAGGGGGAACCCAGGTATTTTGAAGAGAGGGAGGAGATGGTGAAGCCTAGAATTCTAGCGATGTTCCTTTGGGTAGTGGTGTGGATGTTAAAGAAAATGATGTGATATTTGTAAAGGTTAACAGAGGCTCTGAAGGCTTTATATAAAGTGGTTAGGATGGAAACAAGGGACCTTTCTTCTTGTACGGAGGGATGTTCCATTAGAAATTTGTCATCCATAAATTATTGGTGGGTGAGGGGTTGATTATTGTGAAGATTAAGACCTTTGAGAGAGCCCATAGAGTGAGAATTGTTGATCATGTGACCAAGGCCTTCGACCATGAGGATGAATAGGAAAGGGGACAAAGGGTCCCCTTGATGAATTCCTCAGGAGGGAGAAAAGGTATTGGAGGGACAATATCCACCTAGAAGACGTGTAGGGCATCAGACATCTCTGGAAGTGTAGAACCCACAATTACAAATAAGTACATACGAATATGTTGAACTAAAAATTGTCAAGAGGAGCCAGCTGGAATAGGTGGGTGGCCACAAATATCCACCTGGATTAGTCCTCCCCCCTTGGGAAGAAATGATCTCCATTTCATTGAGTTCCCCCATCAGGTGAGGAAACTTCTGCTTAATTTGGCCTCAGGTGAGCCACTTTCTTTGGTGGAGGAGTTGCTCTACCTTGACAACCCGATAAAGCTTGATCCTCTACTGGCGAGTGCCCTTGACCTGTGTTTCCACTATTTTATCAGTGGATGCATGCTCCATGCAATTAGGGTTGAGCTATGTTTGTGTAAATTGTTCTGTGATCTTTGAGGTGTCCAATAATGGTGGAAAATATGTTCGAATGAGGTCCACATTGAACACTGGGTGCAAGCCAAGGAAGGGTGGAGTGTTGAGCTCAAAATCATTGCTACCCATAGCCTTTGTGATAGTGTAAGGCCCATAGCGAAGTGGGTGGAGCTTCCAATGGGGCCACGTAATAAGACCTTTCTGGAAATGTAACTAGACCTTGTCTCCAACCTAAAACTGGTGTGGCACCCTATGTTGATCATGACGCTGCTTGTACTTAGCATTGGCTTTCTGAAAAATCTCATGGACTTGTTGGAGGATGTGATGAATCTGCTCAATGAATCTAGTGGATCTGTTGGTCTCAAGCTGAACATGGGAAGATTTTGTCTGTGTGGTTGCAAGAGGTAGTGAAACATCAATTGGACCCAAGGGTTGGAATACCAACCCCACCTAAAATGGGCTATGGTCGGTGGAGCTATAGAGAACCCTATTGTAATTATGATGAACATAAGGGAGACTCTAATCCCATGTATGTAGATGCTTAGAATTGTACATGCGCAGGATGTGCACAATCATCTGATTGACGACCTCTGTTTGGCCATCTGTTTGGGGGTGGAAGGTAGTGGATTTATTGAGATTGGTGTCCAATGGTGACCAGAGACTCAACCAAAATGTGTTGAGGAACCTGTTGTCCTGGTTGGATATGATGGTCTATGGTATCCCAAAATGGACCCACACTCATTCGAAAAAGAGGTTGGAAATATTTGTTGATGTGATGTTCTTCTTACAGGATGTGAAGATGACCATCTTCAAAAATAGATCAATGACCAGAAATACACAATAATTACTTTTCTTGGTGTGTAGAAGGAGAGATATGCAATCCATAAATATTGATTCCCAAGGCTTCTTAGGGGTACAAAGAAGGGTGTATTGGTCTTTCTTCTTGATGGATGGATTTGAAATGGCACAATAAGTGCAATATCTGATATAGTTGTTGATGTCCTGTCTAAGTTTTGGCCAATAAAAACGTTTTTGTAGAACGACCACAATTTTCTCCATGCAAAAATGTCTTGCCATTCGACTATAGTGGGCTTCCAAAATCATCTTTGCACACTTATTTGCAGGAACACATAGATGTCCTAGATGACATAACAATCCATCTTGAATGTGAAAATCGATGACATTCATTCCTGTACCAAGGAGCTAATAGGTGGTGGCAAAGTCTGGATCTTGCTGATAAAGTTGGGCCACTAATATGCCTCATGTCCACAGGAATGGAGCACATTGGTGAGTGAATCCATGGGAGGTCGCCTGAGGTAGTCAGCGACACAATTTTTTCTCCCTGTCTTATGCTTTATGTTGAGATGGAATCGTTGTAGGTAGGTGGACCACTTCTAATGGTGATCGTTCTGCAACTTCTTGTGTGTCTGTATGAACTGTAGAGTCTTGTGATGAGTGTGAATGATCATCTCCATTCATAGAATGTAAAGTATCCATTGACGACAAGCTTGTACATTGGAATACATTTCCTTGCCATAGGTGGGGTATTTTCGAACAATATCTGAGACTTTCTTTTTGGACACACCTACCACACTTAGAGGGGGGGTGAATGAGTGTGGGGCTCTTTTTCCCAAAACTTCCCTCTTCCACAAAAACTCATCAATTAGCATTCAACATTTATTCATAACCCATTGTTTTCATTTATAACTAGTTAGATGTGAGCACATATCAGCAACATATATCAGCAATATATCATCAACAAGTCATCACCACAATGAACACAAAGAATACAAGATGTATGTAGAATTTTCTTTTTATTATGGACTACAATCCTTGGTGTTTATCAGCAACAACTGAATAGAGTACAACTCTACAAGAGCACCATATATATATGCAAGACTCGACTTACATTCTCAGCACCAACTGAGATGAGGAAACAATCCTCAACAGATATCAATCTATAGCATAAACAAGAGCATCAACCATGCACCAACCTGTGCCAAACAACCTGTACCATAAACAAGTGCATCAACCATGCACCAACCTGTAATTAACCTGTACCATAAACAAGTGCATCCAACCATGTACCAATTATGTACCAATCATGTGTCAACTACTGATCAACTATGACTCGTCAATATGTACCAACATCATCAACTATACACTTCATGTATGTGCCAACTCATCAACTACTGTCTCAACCATGTACTCNTTCTTTAGTCTCACATGCCTAGTTTTGGATTAGTCAACAACCCTAACTTGAAGTAATCATAACTTTGAACCTGTAATGTATAAACATATGAAACTGATACACAATGTTCTTCAGTTTTTTTTATGCAATTTCTCCTAGTGTAACTACTTGGAACCTCTCAGAAAAGGAGTTATAGCAAAAATGACATACCTTGCTGAATTCTAGCTTAATCTAGAGAGCGACCTTGTAGAGAGTGCCCCGCACAAAATATTTGATGAAATGATATGAAACTGTTACACAATGTTATTCAGTGTGTTTTATACAATTCCCCCAAGTGGAAATACTTGGAACCTCTCAGAAAAGGAGTTATAGCAAAAATGGCATACCTTGCTGAATTTTGGCTTAATCTAGAGAGAGACCTTGTAGAGAGTGCCCCACAAAAAATATTTGATGAAATGATCTGAAAATGTTACATAGACTACTACATACTATACCCTAACCAACACATTTTGTCTCACTGAATTTGGATATGTTATGAAGAAGTTATGACGTTTTTAAACAAAACACCTGATTTTGACTAGTTTCAGGACTGGCCACAAACCCTATTTTCCACAGAGTTTAACTCCCAAAATACAACGAAACACAAGATGAATTTTGAACCACAGATACTTGGATATGTTTTTGTACTTTCATAGAAATTTCAGGATCTGAATCATTATAGAAAAAAAGTTATAGTGAAAATGGTGAGATGACCTGNTGCCTAGTTTTGGATTAGTCAACAACCCTAACTTGAAGTAATCATAACTTTGAACCTGTAATGTATAAAGATATGAAACTGATACACAATGTTCTTCAGTTTTTTTTATGCAATTTATCCTAGTGGAACTACTTGGAACCTCTCAGAAAAGGAGTTATAGGAAAAATGACATACCTTGCTGAATTCTAGCTTAATCTAGAGAGCGACCTTGTAGAGAGTGCCCCGCACAAAATATTTGATGAAATGATCTGAAACTGTTACAAAATGTTCTTCAGTGTGTTTTATACAATTCCCCCAAGTGGAAATACTTGGAACCTCTCAGAAAAGGAGTTATAGAAAAAATGGCATACCTTGCTGAATTTTGGCTTAATCTAGAGAGAGACCTTGTAGAGAGTGCCCCACAAAAAATATTTTATTAAATGATCTGAAAATGTTACACAGCCTACTACATACTGTACCCTAACCAACACATTTTGTCTCACTGAATTTGGATCTGTTATGAAGAAGTTATGACATTTTTACCCAAAACACCTGATTTTGACTAGCTTCAGGACTGGCCACAAACCCTATTTTCCACAGAGTTTAACTCCCAAAATACAACGAACCACAAGATGAATTTTGAACCACAGATACTTGGATATGTTTTTGTACTTTCATAGAAATTTCAGGATCTGAATCATTATAGAAAAAAAGTTATAGTGAAAATGGTGAGATGACCTG
>JZKD02S1758114.1:168351-226621 GCA_000966675.3 Picea glauca | reverse complement strand
AGGGAATTTATTTGTGTTAACAGGATAGTGCATGCATTCATGCTGCTAATAATGTGTGCACACTTTAGGAATGTGTGTGTGCATTATTTCAATTTCATTTTTTTTTCAACTAGAGTCACAACTCTAGCATATGTGTTTGTTGAGTTGGTTTCCTCGGATTTAGGTTCAGGATGAAAAACCTAGTGGTTCGGTATTCAAATACATAAAAACTTTCAATTTTATGAAATCCTCTCCATATCTCTGTTTTTTACATTATTTTTCTATAGGCTACACAATTGACATAGGTTGTGTAGATTCCAAATATACAATTTTTTTTTTAAATTAATAATATTTACTATTTGTAATATATTTTTGTCTTGACATATATCAAAATCCTAGAATATATATCTCTCTCATTTATGCTACAACGTTTTGTCCACTTAACCATTTCTAGAATGCCTTATATGAGGCACTAGAGGAGATGGATATCTACTATCTAAAAAAATAAGTTTTTACATTGTAATTTCAAGATATGTTGACTTTGATAATATATATATATATATATATATATATATATATATATATCATAAATTTCCAAAAAATACAAGCCACAAGAAAAATGGATTATTTACATGTATACATGTTTTTGGAAGAAAATTACATACGCATGCATTAACAAAAACATATATTTTAGAAAAAATAAAATTTGATACAGTTATTCACAATTTCTATGAATAAAAGTTGTATATTAGGAAAGATAATTCAATTTTGTAAGTTTCATCTTCTTACACCATATTCAAATTCATTGTGAAACTATCTTGAATAATTACTCCAAGTTACCAGATTGTTGTTTTTCAAGGTTTGCATTGTCACTAACTCGTTATGAGAGACCAGCATTAGCTTACACTCACCCATATATATATAGAGAGAGAGAGAGACACATTCATTCCATATATTAATCTAATCTCACTTAATATGCTTCAATGCTATAATAAGATCTTTGACACCTTTAAGGCTCTTGAAATTTATAGTTAATTATTTCTACAATGGTTCAATATTCCAAAAACATTACTTCTTAAAAAAAAATATCCAAAAAAATATAACATTAAACAAATATTCTTTCAAACTATTAAAATTGTAATAATATAAAAGAAAATGTATATTAAGAAGTTATAATAACTTATATAATTGCATTGTTTTCATAATTATTACACATAAACCCATTTATAATATTACATAATTAACATAAATTATTTAATTTAAAAAAATCACTTTTACTCTTTAATATAATCATTAAACATAGTAATAATACAAAATAATAACTTTAAAAACAATTTAAACAAAAAAATATAGATTTACTATCCCTTCAAACTCCTTTCTTTTGTCATTCCTTTCATTTTTTCAACTCTTTTCATGGCTAGAAATGTTATTCATATCAATTTCAATTCCTAATTTTTTTCAACTTATATCTCTATTAAAAATGTCCACAAACTACTATTCATATCAATGTTAATTCTTAATTTTTTTCCACTTATATCTCTATTAAAAATGTCAACTATGTCTATCTTAATTCTTAACCATATCAATATCAATACGTTATTTTAAAAATGTCAACTATGTCTATCTTAATTCTTAGCCATATCAATATCAATATCAATACGTTATTCTTTTCAACTTATATTATTCCTAAATGTCAAGTATGTCAATCTCAATGCTTATTCTTCCTAACTTGTAATTTAAAAGTGAATTATATCAAAACTTATATTATTCCTAAATGTCAAGTATGTCAATCTCAATGCTTATTCTTCCTAACTTGTAATTTAAAAGTGAATTATATCAATAGAAATTATTTTTCTTATACCTTCTTTTGAAGGTGAATTATATCAATTGCAATTCGTTTTCTTATACCTTCTTTTCTAAGTTATATGATGCGCACATAGGTAAACGATATCAAGATCAATCATAATCCTTTACTTTTTAACTTGTACCTTGGCTTAAAAAAAGTGAAATGTCATAATGCCAATTTCAATGTTGTGAACGTTAATTTTTATATTAAGAAGTATTCTAAGTGTTATAAGTTTTTTTTATATATATTTTCTTTTTATTTTTTTTTAAATTTAATGATAAATTGTTGGATGTATATTTGAGTATTCTAAATTAATTTGTATATTTAAAATATAATTTAAAAAAAAATTGTAATTTCATACAGATTTATGTTGTTATATTCCTATTACAAAAATTAAAACATAAAATAATTACAACACCCTTATATTAATATACATTGTAAAATTTAATGTCATTATATCTCATAACAATCCTAAAACTAACAAAAACTTAAAAATCTAATAACCTGATCAATTCTTTCAAACAAAATTATTGATAACAGTGAACCTGGATAGCAATCTTTTTGAAACCCTAACAAAGGTTTTCAAGCAAAGTCCAAACTACTTAATTCATAATAGTGAACCTTCATAGTAAATTTTTAAAACCCTAACAAAGGTTTGCGCGCAGAGTCCAAACTACTTAGCTGATAACAGTGAACCTTCATAGTAATCTTTTTTTTAATCGTAATAAAGATTTGCACGCAATGTCCAAACTACTTAGTTAATAACTGTAAACCTTCATAATAATCTTTTTAAAACCCAGGTTTGCACGCAGAGTCCAAACTAGTAGATTCCAGAGTATGCATGCAAGGCTATCGTAAATTTACATTTTCACAATCCATCGCCCTGGTTACAAACAATTTTCCACTTCTTGCCAGCCTAATGAAACATATGTTTCAGCTACGGGGTCTGCATTTCCACGCTCTGTTGAGCTGTCGAATATGTTTCCTCTGCATTAGCGTTGTCTTTCAATCCAATCTATCAATTAAACTGATCTACTTTCTTTTCTTCAAAAAATTGGTAGTTTTTGTTATATATATATATAATAGAGTACTATTTGAAATAACTAATTGTTTAATTATTTTAAGTTTTTTTTTTGTTTTTTGTTTTTTTTTCTTCAAATACTACTGGTTGCTTTTCATATATATAATATAATATTATTTAAAATTATTTAGTTGTTTTCTATATATATAATATAATGTTATTTAAATACTATTTAAAAAAATAAAATGAGTTATTAATCAGAAGGGCTTACACCTATTGGTAATGGGTATATTTAATGATTTTCTTACCATAAATTTCAATAGTATGGTTATCAATTGAAGATGTTAGCATATTCTTGGTTGTCTTTCCAAATCAATGAATTATTTTTTAACATTTTCTTAATATGTTTAAGAAATTACTGTGTGACCATCTAATTGTCACATTCAAATAATTAACAAACTTATTTGAAATTACAAATTTACTCCACTATTAACTTTTTATCATTTTACAGTATTAGATTTACATTTGTGCCACATTTACTTATAGCAGTCACTTACAATGGTTTCATATTCTTTATTTGTGTTCAAAAAATGGTGATGAACTACTACTGCGACTGCCAGTGCGCATAATTACAATTGTCTCATATTTTTTAGTAGACTATTCTGTCGTTTGCCTTCCTAGTTGTTAGAACCCTGATACTCCCACCATTTGTCCCCTAGCTTTTGCTTGGGTGAGTCGATGGAATCGTTCAAGATTTTTTGGTCGGTAATGAACTTTTCAATCGGCTTGTATACCGATCTGTCTGACTCAGATTAATTGCCCAATAATTTGGCCAAATTTTCAAGAGTTTTCTTAGGCTTGATTCTGTATCGATTAGAAAAACGAGACATGCCAGCTTGGCGAAACGTATCGATTAGAAAAACCCCTAATTGTGGAGGTTGGGGTTCTTAATTATACCGTAGGCTGTATAGAAGAATCCACAAATCCCAACAATTTTGGAGATTTCTCGATCTTTTGCTTGAGAATATAGAACAATTTCAATATGGTCCATAAGATGCACTAATACGATAAACTGGAACCTTGAATGAATTTATTGAAGGAAATGAGAAGTACGAATGCAAAAGTCATGAACGACGGATGGTGTATGTATTAGTATTTGTTTTAAACAGAAGGATCTTCAATCATATGACTACTCTATAGGATTTTGCACCACAATGTGAATTGTTCTTCCTCAAATCCTTCAAAACATAAACTTTTAGGTGCTAGTTGCGTGGGCGAAAATCTACTCTTTGCTCGATCCTCGTCAGGTCCATTGTTCATTCAAGCCTACTCTATAGCGATGAACAACACGACTCATGGGGCATTCAAATAGTTCCTTCCAACGGTTTCTCGAAAGGATCCGTTCAGGAAACAACCAAGACATTTCCTGATTGTCTAATTTTCCAGTGTGCACTATTGTAATAGTCCGAGATCGAGCCCCTCCTGAATTGTAAATTTTTTTATAGGATGGTGAGCCAAGTGGTTATAAGCTGAGAGGCTTATGTGTTTATTAGGCTGGTGAGCTAGATGCCAAGGCCACGAGCTTTTGCATATGTAATCATGAAGATTATTAATAAAATATAAACATCCCGACCATGAAGAAAGAGTGATGAGGGACTAAACTTCCACAAGGCTAGGTAAGAGAGAGGGGGCTCAAAGGTTGATAAGAGGGGCTAATCTTAAGGGCTTAAGTCCTTGAGATAATAATTTATTATTATTCCAAAGTGGTGTGAAAGGTATATTTTTATCCTAAGTTCCTGGAAAAGGGAACGCATAATTGATGGAGTGCATGCAACTTCATGGTATCATCCCAGGCACATGCAATTTAACCCAAGAATTGAGCCGTGATGGGGTTTAGATCTCCCACTTTCCATCCTCTGTCTTTGATCCAGGTGGATATCCGTGGCCACCCACCTTTTCCAAATGGCTCAAAACAGTTTTTTTGGCAATTTTGGCAATTTACTATTTTTGGCAGGTTTTAACTTCTCGGGCCATTTTGAGGGCCCAAATGAAGGCTTTTCTAGATAGATCTTCTCAATGATATTCAAAGGCATGATTGATTCACCAAAATGAATCTCCTCAATGATACATTTCCAATGAACTATCACACGCCTAAAACGAAGATCGTATGCAAAAGTTATGACCCCAAGAAGTTGATGTACTCACTTACCCAAACGGGGCCCACATGACTTTTGGTGCTTCATCTCCTAGGGTTAGGTTTTTGGATGTCTAGGGTTTTTGGCATTCCTACTTATTGTAAAAAGGCCTTCAGAGCCTCATTGTAATCATATTCTTGTGAATACGAGTAGCCGTCACATCTCTTCTCAGAGATAAGCTGCCACCATTCTAGCGAGTCTTTCACTCTGTATTTTTATAGTCTTTGTACATTAATTTCATTAATAGAAATCGTGTATTATTGTATCTCTATGTTTATGGTTCCATCTCTGATATATTTATGTTATATTATTGGATATAAGCTATATCTTTGTGCATTTCTTTATTATATCTCCGCTCCCATTTCGTGCCGAAAATAATCTAGATCCGTCTTAGCTTGCGGGTGTCCATCATCGGCCTCTGTAATTTCCTTGTCGTGCACCCGAAAACAGTGAAAGATATGTGGATTTTCCTATGCCTTATGTGGAACCCAACGCACCTGGGTAGTCGCCTGAGTCTATTGCATCTTAGCGTCGGACTATTACCATTTTGGAAGTCCCTACCCATTTTCTCAGTTGTCTGTGGTGGTCACGTTGAACCTTGAATGAGCGTGGCTTGCTCTCATTGCCTGTTCCTTGTTGAGCCTTGTTATTGTGTCTTCACTATGATGGAACTAAGTTGAAGAGGCAGGTTGTTAGGCCTGTGAGCAATTCTCTCCAGGTGAGAGAGTGTGTTGAGGAAGTGAGATATTTTGAAAGGGGTCCTCTAGCTGCTATAGAGCTCTGATAATTCTGGTCCGGCCTATTGTTGAAGCTGAAGGAAAGGGAGGTGAAGTAGTCAATGGACTGTAAGACAGTGAAGGTGTATACTCTTGGGCTGGGACACGCATGTGGGGAATGAGATTCTGTGATCAGTGGGTGTAATTGACTCATGGGAGAGAATCCTTCCTCTGCAACTCTATGACTTACCTATTGACCTTGCCTAGCCTAGGAATCCCTTGCTGATGGAGCTTAGTCCCAGCTCGGGGGTGACCTACTGCTAAGAGTGATGAGCAGTGCGGTCTAAGGCCTGCAGGTTCATGGAAGGTCTTCATGCATTTGATGGTTTTACCCATCATTTTAAAAGATAAGTATTAGTTTGTGATTAATTTATGTGTTTTGAATTTCTCTGATGCTTATATGTTATCATGAATTATGTTATGTAGATGAATTATTGTTGATTTCATTAATTTTATATGGTAGCAGTAATTATGTGTTTACTTTTTGTTAAGTCATTCAAATTCATTTAAATACATATGTTGGAAATATTGTCATTGATGACAAAGGAAGAAGAAGAGTTTTCATGTAAGAAAATCAGTGTATGGTTGAGTTTTCGTGATTCTCTCTCAGGAGAAGAAAACCTAGAGCAATTGGGGTATTGATAGGCAACTCTGTGATGATCTATGGTTAGATTTCGGGGTACTCAGGTACAGTGGGCTTAAAATCCGTCAGATCTGCAGAAGCTGCGAGGGAGATAAGCCTCGGGAAAAAGAAGAGAAGTCCTGACACGAGGAGTTGTCATCGGGATATCAGCCATCGGGAGATCGAAGTTCTCAAGGTCGTGAGAACCGGGACATTGAAAGTCTTGAAATCCCGACATAATCGGGACCGTCCATTTGGAAGGATGCATGGCAACAATCGGGCGCCACCGGGAGAAGCTCGATAGGAGGCTTCATCGAAGAATCGAGAATCGAAGTTTCACGAGTCCCATGCACAATTGTATCAGACATCGCGACATTGCCATACACAATTTCCCGATAAGACATATAACGAGTGGGCCACCAAGGAGTCAGTGGAGGACAGGTGGCAGGTCAAAGGCCAGGAGTCATCGGAGGAGCAGCGTATCGGGAATCGGCAAATTGGTATTCCCGTGGACGAAGGATCGGGGAAATCCCTAGAGGAAACCTCGACGCGGAATCTGAACCGTCCATTCGGTGGGACGCGTGTCAGGAGCACGGAGTTTTGGGGATCGGGATTTGTAAGTGACAAAAACATTGAACATAAGGAATGCCAAAACCCGATTTAAAAAGGTGCACGTAGGTTTAATTCAAAATTTTTATGTGGGACCCGAGCAATAGGAACCCGATTTCCCCAGAGCAATAGGGACTTGATTTTCCCTTTGCATTATTGGTTCATTATGCTGATATCTTAACCCCCCAGTTGAAGATTAAAAGAGCGTCGTGGAGTAAACCAAAGGAATACCATTAGTGTTGAATGGTTTTGACCCATGGTCTTAAGAAGGGGTCGATGCCCTTTTCTAGGGGAGATCTGCAAGCAAAGGAGGGCGGTCGCTGAGGTCATTTGTGTAGGCTGCAGGAAAGGTTTGAGGAGGGAGGAACCTCATTGTGGTAGTTGGGTGGCAGATCTACATTGACAGAGAGTTCTCTGCAGTGGGTTTAGCAACTAAGAGAGCGGAGGCATCATCTTCAGGTTTATTGTCTTGTTTAATGTGTGTTTAGGAGGCTTTTGTAGCTGCCTTGCAGTCAGTAGATCTGTGTTTCCTTTAGAGATAATTGCAGTTGTTGTCATAGCCGCTAGAAAATTGTGTATTGATGTGATTTCGGAATACAAGTCTTAATAATATGCCAGAACTGTCTCTTCTAAAATAAGATGATGGCCAGCGCATAGAACACATGTGAATCCGGGGTTGAAACTACCTGATCCAGTGTGAAAATTGATGAAACGTGGTCAACAACGAGTCTGAGGGTTAAATCCTTCAGTAGAAGCATCCTACCAGTAGAAACTAGTGTTATTTTTAGGGGGTTGAAGCTCCCTTCTAGGAAAGGCTGGTAAACGAGAGAAGGTTGTATCCTTCTGCAGGTAGAAGCCTGCGTACTAGTATGAGTCTGCACTAGTACAATGTTGTAAAACATTTTCTTAATAATAATTACTGAAGACAGAGACAACGACAGCGGTGGTTTTCTCCCGATTTGGGTTTCCACCTTAAATCCTGGTGTTCATGTATCTTACTCATGTGCGTTGGTTTATTTTGTTATTACTGCACTGAATTACTGCTTAATAGACATCTCATGATTGAAGAAATTCATAATAAGATCTCTGGATGCACTCTTGTTTTCTTAAGACTATACAATAGCTGGTCTCTACAAAGTAGCCTAAGGTTTTCAGTGAAAGAAAAGAGAAAATCAATTGATTGCTCAAAATACTGATTCACCCCCCCCTCTCAGTATTTCTCAACAACATACTATATAAGTGTTATTCCGCAGTAGCATTTCCCCAGCCATAGGTTGAGGCCTAGGGAATGTTATAGTTTGGTATCAAAGTTAAGTGAGACTCTGAATCATGGTGTTGGCACGACGACCTATTGGTGGTTGGGTAGAAAATGGCTGAGTTAAGGGGGTTTTGGTAGAGTTTCTCAGACTAGTGGAAGCGAGGGACGCTACATTTTTGTATTAGAGCCAAGGTTTTAATGTTGATCCTGAATGGGCCATGTTAATGGAAGTTGAAGTGAGATTTCAGAAGGATCTATTGTCAAAATGGAAAAAACTCAAGTTCCGACCCAAGGTTTTAAGTAGAAATTTTGTTCAGAGGAACCAATTTTGAATGTTAGAATGTTTTTGACTTCGAAGCGGTTACTTGGTTGTTTTACGAAGCTCAGGAGTAGTAGTGGTAGAATAAACCACAGCCACCGTGGTATTTGGCCACAGAGAGAGAGAGAGAGAGAGAGATCAACACTTGGGGTGTGGGAGCCATAGGATCTATTCGGAAGGAAAGGAAAAACCTTTACGACCATCAAATCTGAGGAAAGCATAGAAGGGTTAACCTAGAATCCCTTCAAACTTCGCAACATCAGAGAATATTGATGCAAAGATATGAGAAAGGATGAGAATTGAAGCACCGAAATCCTGAAGGAGATCTACACCGTAGATCATAGAAAAAGAGCTTGACAGTTGGATCAAGCAAAGGATAATATCAGGATTTCATATTTTGGGAAAATTAAAGTATGTTGAGGGGAGAACTTCATAAGTCTGAAGTTCTGAAATGAGATTAGGCATGGTGGGACCAGATGACATCGCCAGAGGTGACATGAACCTTCCTAGACATGCCATGTTCCACCACCTGAGTTGGTAACATTTGTACCATGTGGACTCGGGGTTCGGAATTTCAAAATTCGAATGATATAAAGGAAGCAAGTGTGAGAAATTTCGAAGTCTCAAACCTCCGAAATTTTGAAGACCTGAAGTCCTAGAACTCAAACGCTTGAAGTTCCATAGCATGTGTCCTCTGTACGATGTTGGGTAGACTTGGACGGTTGATCCGCCTTACTTCGCAAGTTCAGTAATCTGAACTTCAAAAGATTGTTGTATTGTGCATTAAATTTCTAAAGGTCGAAGACTCGAGTAACACCTTTTCACCTAGATCTTGATCACACCCATGATCACATGGGTTGAGGCCTGAGAAAAGGGGGCTATTTCTTGAAAATTATTATAGAGAAGAACAGAGCTTGGAAATTTCATGAAATCTAAATGTTGTTTTAGATTTGTTTATGAATGTTGAGGGATTTGTTAAGGAATGATGTCCTGACAAATTCTGGTTGTTTGCACGTGTGTTTTCAGAAGGTTAGGGAGTGACAGAATCGATTAGAGTTTCCATTGAGCGCAAAGAAATGGAAGAGGCATGGATTGCTTCCAGTTCAGAGAATGAAATAAAAGGGATGGATGTCCATTTGGGAGTTGAATCATCGAACTCCAATGGGCATGGAGAAGAGTTGGATAAGAAAGGGCATATGATGAAAATCATTGAAAGATTACAAAAATATGCCCAGGCTCACTGAGATGATAATAGAAATTTCCCAAAAGGCGAAGATCAACAGGGAGAATTCAACTTGAAGTTGATGCGAAGCCTCGTAAAGATCAAAAATAAATTGGATAAGAAGAGTGACTCAAGAAAAATAGGGAGTCGTAGGATCCCTGAGAAGAAAAGAAGATCAAGAAGTGTTAGCAAGCATCATCATCACTCCTCGAAACATTCCAATAAGGAGGTATGCATAAGTTCAAGCCCATATCCTACCAGAAAACATAGGCGATTTGGATTAAATGAACTAAAGGGCGAGATGAACAAGATTAAGCCTCCCACGTTTGATGGAGAACACTAGAAGGAGGAAGATGCCGACACATGGTTTCTTGGCATGAGGAAATACTTCTAACTAGAAAATTATTCCTCTCATGAAGAAGGAAGAATTTCAATGTATCAATTGAAAGGGAAGGCATCCATGTGGTGGGATCAACTTGTGTAGGTGCAACACATTAGAGAGAAGGATATCACTTGGAAAGAATTCAAGAAATATTTGACTAAAATATATTATGACAGAAAGATGAAAGATCTCTTTGAACTCAAGCTGGGAAGCATTACCATTGATGAATATGAGTGAATATTTTTGGAATTTTTGAAGTATGTTTTGTTCATCAAGGATGAGACTATCAAGATTCATAGGTATCTAAGTGGATTTCCACCTTCCATTGGGGAAAAGATTCAATATGATGACCCTAAGACTATGGAAGAAATGATAAGGAAGGTGAAATGCTTATATCAACATCAAAGAGAAAATCCTACCTTCTAGAAGGCTTGAGAAGACAAGAAGAAGTTCAAGAAAGAACAGATGCAGAAGGGAAACAAACCTTCCTTTTTTAGAAACAGTCATCAGGGACAACCATCTTTTAGAAATCCCAGGAAGGCTGAAGTGGGTGGGAAAATACCAATACCTCCACCTATGGAATGTTGGGGTTGTAAAGGGAACCATAGATACATAGATTTCCCCCACATAAATGATAAAGTGAGATTTCTCCACAATGTACAGCAGGTTGAAACAGTGGAGGACATGGGAAGTAGAATGTCAAGTATCTACGCATCCCTGGACAACAAGCAAGATGAATATCATTCACACATGATTGAAGTGGAAGGTATAATCAACAACCATGCCTTTACTATTTTAATTGATTCAGGGGCTAGCCATAGTTATATAGATCATAGAGTAGTGGAAATTTTGCAATTGTAAAGAAGAAAACATGGGAAATCTTGGTTAGTGTAGTTGGCTACAGGAACCAAGAGAAGGGTTATGGAATTGGTTAAGTTTTGTCCAATGGACATGAATGGACTGAGCATAAGGGATGAATTGAACATTCTTCCTTTAGGTTCTTATGACTATATAATTGGGATGGATTGGTTGGACCAACACCATGCCATATTGGATTGTCATAATAAAGAATTCACTTGTTTGGATGAGGAAGGAAATCAGAAAACAGTCCAAGGAATTCCTAGAGTTGTTGCTATCAGAGAAATCTCGGCAATGTAGTTGAAGAAGTGCTTCAGGAAAGGTTGTCAATTATTTGCAGCCCACTTGGAGTAAGCACCTGAGGATAAGATGTCAAATATCGAAGACCATGTGGTACTAAAGTAGTTTGAGGATATATTTCAAGAGGTACCCAGACTACCTCTGAAAAGAGATATTGAATTATATGTAAACTTGATTCCTAGAGCAGCTCCAGTGTCGAAAGCTCCTAACATAATGAGTATGTTGGAGTTGAAATAACTACAATTGTAGGTTGAGGAGGTCATGAGGAAGGGGTATATATGCCCAAGTGTGTCGCCTTGGGGTGCCCAGGCCCTGTTCATGAAGAAGAAGGATGGGACACTGAGATTGTGTATCGATTTCAAACAATTGAACAAAGTAACTGTAAAGAACAAATATCCTCTGTCGAGGATTGATGACCTCTTCGATCATTTGAAGGATGCGAAAATATTTTCAAAGATAGACCTTAGTTCGGGATATCACCACGTAAGGATAAAGGATGAAGACATCAACAATACCACCTTTAGAACAAAGTATGGTCATTATGAGTTCACAACGGTGTTATTTGGGCTGTTGAACACACTCACTGTTTTTATGTTCCTGATGAATGGTGTATTTAGGGACTATCTAGACAACTTTTTCATAGTCTTCCTAGATGACATTTTGGTGTATTTCGAGTCATAGGAAGAGCATGAACAACATCTGATGATTGTGTTGCAAGTGCTAAGAAAGCACCAACTTTATGCCAAGTTGAGCAAGTGTTCATTTTATCAAGAGAAGATCCATTACTTGGGCATATTATTTCAAAGGATGGGATAGTTGTAGATCATAAGAAGATTGAGGCCATCAGAGAATGGTCTGCTCCAAAGAACATGACAAAATTCAAATCCTTTATGGGTCTAGATGGTTATTACAAAAGGTTTATCACAGGGTTCTCGAGGATAGCTCACCCTATCACTTCCTTGCAAAGGAAGGAGAATAAATTTCAGTGGATAGAGGAATGTGAGAAAAGACTCCAATGACTGAAGCAGTTGTTAACCAGTGCTCCAATCTTGAGGATCACAGACCCAGATGAATATTTAGTGGTGTGCGTAGATGCATGCAAAGAAGGACTTGGAGGATTCCCCAGTCAAAATGGATTTGTAATATGTTATGAATCCAGGAAGTTGAAAGACCACAAAAAGAACTACACAACTCATGATTTGGAGTTGGCGGCCATCATTCACACTCTAAGGAAATGGATACGTTACCTCATGGGAAGGAGGTTTTAATTGAGGACAGAACATATCATTCTGAAGTACTTGTTTGATCAGCCAACCTTGAATGCTAAACAAAGTAGGTGGTTGGAGTTTCTATGTGAGTACAATTTTGATATCAATCATATCAAAGGGAAGGAGAATAAAGTGGTTGATGCTCTCAGTAGGAGAGTACACAAATTACATTCTACAACCATTAGCATGTATCAAATCGATATAAAGGGAAGAGTTTTGGTAGCTTCAAGCATAGACTTGCAGTACAGGAAATTGGTAGTGAAGCTACAACAAGGTAAGACGCTGGAAGGAGTGGAAGATTATAATATTGCAGCTGATGGAAAAATCATGTACAAAAATAGAGCTTATCCACCTAATGTCTAGGATTTGAAACTTGTGATTTTGAAAGAAATTCATAACGTACCTTATGTTGGGCACCTTGGATACAGGAAGACTGTGATAGAAATCAAGAGCCATTAATTCTGTCCAGGTATGAAGAAAGATATTTTTGAATACATCGCTATATGGATGGAGTGCTAGAAGGTTAAAGCTAAACACAGGCACCCAGCAGGATTGTTGTAGCCTTTACCCATTCCTGAGTGGAAGTGGGAAGTAGTGACAATGGATTTCATCACAAGATTTCCCAGAACATGTAGACAGCATGATTCCATCATGGTGGTGGTGTAAAAGCTTACGAAAGCTTCTCATTTCATTCTGTTAAAGAGTACTCACAAGGCAACAGACGTTGTTGACATATTCATGAAGGAAGTGGCATGATTGCACGAAATTCCCAAGACAATTGTGTCTGAAAGAGACCCGAAATTTACCTCAAATTTCTGGAAAGGGTTACTCAAGGGGTTTGGAACAAATCTGAACTTCAGTACAACCTATCATCCTGAGTCGGATGGGCAGATAGAGTGGGTGAATCGAGTAATAGAAGACATACTGAGGATGTATGTGATGGAAAAACCATCGAAATGGGAAGACTACCTACATTTGGTATAATTTGCCTTAAAACAATGGGTTTCAAGCATAATTGAAGATGAGTTGATTTTAAGCACTTTACAGTAGAAAGTGAAACACTCCAGTAAGCTGGGATAACCCAATAATGAGAGCAGTAGTTGGGGCAGAGTTCCTCAAGGAAAGGGAAGAACAAATGCTGAAGATTAAGAAAAATTTAAAGGCTAACCAAGACAGACAGAAAAATTATGCTGATAAGAACAAAACCCACGAAGAGTTTAAAGTGGGTGACCATGTTTTCCTGAAATTAAAAGCCAATAGAAGTTCTCTGAAACTGGGAAACTGTTGCAAGTTGGCAACCAGATTTTGTGGGCCATTTGAAATCCTAGAAAGGATTGGGCCAGTTGCATATATGCTTGCATTACCTGCATCCATGGCTATACATAATGTGTTTCATGTTACATTGTTTAAGAAATATATACCTAATGCTAATCACGTTATCGATTGGAATGTGATTCAGTTGGAGCAAGAAGGTGTCTTGCAAGTGCATCATGTGCGCATATTAGACTGAAAAATAAAATAGCTCCAGAATCGAGCCATAAGGATTCTAAAGGTCCAATGGACCTGGTACAGTCCTGAGGACACGACATGGGAGCATGAGGATTCTATGAAGGCAGAATACCCGCATATTTTTGAATATTTTGGAAATCTTGTTGATTCTTTGTAAAAGTTGCATTGAGGACAGTGCAAAAATAAGGGGAGGGGATTGTAATACCCCAAGACCGAGCCCCTGTTGAATTGTAATTTTTTCTAAAGGATGGTGAGCTGAGTGGTTATAAGCTGAGAGGATTATGTGTTTATTAGGCTGGTGAGCCAGATGCCAAGGCTAGAAGCCTGATTTTGTATATGTAATCATGCAGATTTTAAATAAAATATAAACATCGCTATGTGTAGACCGACAACGAAGAAAGAGTGATGGGGGACTAAGATTCCATAAGGCTAGGTAAGGGAGAGGGGGATAAAATATTGGGAGGGGATAATATTGAGGGATTAAGTCCTTGAGATAATAATTTATTATTATTCCAAAGTGGTGTGAAAGGTATATTTTTATCCTAAGTTCCTGGAAAAGGGAACACATACTTTATGTAGTGCATGCAGCTTCATGGGAAACATGTTTTGGCCCAGGCACATGCAATTTAACCCAAGAATTGAGCTGTGATGGGGATTTGACCTCCCATTTTCCATCCTCCTTCTAATATCGCGGGTGTCCATCATCAACCTCTGTAATTTCCTTGTCGCGCACTCGAAAACTAGTGGAACATCCATGGACCATCCTGTGCTTTTTTTGGAACCTGATGCACCTGGGTAGTCGCCTAAGTGTGTCGCATCTTGGCATATGAATGATACCATTTTGGGAGTCCCTACCCATTTTTCCAGTTTTCTGTGGTGGTCATGTCGATACTTGAATGAGTGTGGCTTGCTCTCATTGTTTGTTCTTTGTTGAGCCTTGTTGGTGTGTCCTCACTGTGCTGGAACTGAATTGAAGAGGCAAGTTTCCAGGCCTATGAGCAACTCTCTCTAGGTGAGAGAGTGTGTTGAGGAAGTAAGGTCTACTGGAAGGGGTCCTGTAGCTACTACAGATCTCTGAAAATTCTAGTCCGGCCGATGGACTGTAGGACAGTAAAGGTGTATACTCCTGTGGTGGGACAGGCATGTGGGGAATGAGATTCTGTGAGAAATGGGTGTAAGTGACTCCTAGAAGAGAATCCTTCCTCTTTAACTGTGTGACTTCCCTATTGACCTTTCCTAGCCTAGGAATCCCTTGTCGGTGGAGCTTAGTCTCAGCTCGGGGGTGACCTACTACTGAGAGTCATGAGTAGTGTGGTCTAAGGCTAGGATTTTCGTGGAAGGTTTGCATGCAGTTGGTGGTGTTACCCATCATTATAAAAGATAAGTATCAATTTGTTCTTAATCTATATGTTTTGCATGTAATTATGTGTTTACTCTGTGTTAATTCATTTAACTTCATTTAAATGCATACTATATAAGTGTTATTTTGTGGTAGCATTGCCCCGACCATGGGTTGAGACCCGAGGAAAGTTACAATTTTGTATCGGAGTTAAGTGAGACTCTGAATCATGGCATTGGCCCAGGGGCCTGTTGGTGGCTAGGCAAAACATGACTGAGTTAAGGGAGTTTTGGTAGCATTGCTCGGCTTGGTGGCGGTGGGAAATGTTACAAGTGTTGCTTCTTAGTGTGCCCTATAATTAATTCTGTATTTAAATATTAAAATTATAATTAGGGTTAGGGTTATTCTTATTAAAATTAAAATTAAAAGTATGGTTATTTCTAATAAGATTTATTTTATAATAACAATAAAATAATTTGAATTCAATTTAAATAATAATAATAATAAATGGATTACAAATTAATGGCACTCTACTTTTTATTTGTCGGAGATTATATATATGAAAATTATTTGAAAATAAATGTAATGTTTTAAACATTTCATATTTTTATAAAAAAAAATCTCTTTGATAATGAGTTTTTTTTATTGAGAATGAATTCTCTTTTTTTAATTGATGTGGGCATAAGCTAGAGATAGTATAATAAAGTCAATGTTCCTTGCATTCTTGTTAAATTTATTTTATATGAAGTCTAATAATATTTTTCTTTAATTTTATATTTAAAACTATATATTATTTTTTGTTAATTTATTCTTTTTCTAGGAAAAAAATATTATATATTTATTTTTATTTTTTATAAATTTATTAAATATTAAATTTTATTATATTAAAAAAAAATATAATAAACTTGAAATTTGATACATAAACTTCACTTATGATAAGTCAATTACTATATACATTTAATTAGATATTAAAAATGTTTGACATAATTTCAAACTAAATATATTTATAACATATATATCACTACATACATTTTTATACAATACATTTTTATGCAATTAGGTGTTGAAAATGTTGATATAATTTATTAAATTTAAAATTTTATTATATTAAAAGAAAATATAATTAACTTGAAATTGGTTGCTTAAACTTCACTTAAGATATGTCAATTACTACATTTATTTAATTAGATGTTGAAAATGTTTGACATAATTTCAAATTAAATATATCTATAACATATATATTACTACATACATTTTTATACTTGGATGTTGAAAATGTTCATATAATTTTATAAGTCAATCATCTTGCCCATAAGAATTACCATTAAGATGCAATTTTTTTTACAATTTTACGAACATGTCCTTATGTTGCTATCTAACGTGTAGAACCCAGTGTTGCAAACATAACATTTTGTTGCATTGTGATGTGTAGAACCCAATGTTGCAATTTTAAAAACATATCCCAATATTGCAATGAGACAAACATTTCTTGATGTCACTATATGACAAACATAACACCGTCAGAATCTCACAAATCTATTCCAATGTCATAATGTGTGTGACAAACAAAAAACCTACATCACAATGTATATAACCCAATTGTCACAACCTAAGAAACATAGTCCAACATTGCAATTCCTTACACAAAGCTCACAATGTTACACTAATGACCATACCTCAGTATGTGTGGAATTTTGTCCTTGGTCACATTGTGATGGAAATTTCCCAACATTGTAATGTGAACATTTTCCATGTCCTCACATTTTCACAATCACTTAACGATGACACAATATGTCGAACATCTCTCAATGTCTCATTGTAACGAACATAGTAACGTTGCAATGTGAGAAACATAAAATAATGCCACAATGTGATAAATATAGCCATGTCATTGTTATGTGGATAGTAACGTTGCAATGTAATGAACATAAAAAAATGTTGTAATGTGTCGTACATCACTCTATTGTCACAATGTGACGAATATTTCCTCACGTTGCAATGTGACGCACATATCCTGATGTCGCAATGTGAAAAACATTTTCATGCATCACAATGTGATGAACATAGCCTCGTCTTCACAATGTTATGCAAATATCATGTCCCCATAAGGTGAAAACAAATGTCAATCATAGCCTTGTCATTGCAAAGTGATGAACATAGCCTCCTCGTCACAATGTTATGCAAATATCTTGTTGTCATAAGTTGACAAACAATGTATTTTCATCGTAATGTGATGACCCGTCGTCATGATAAATTTTCTGTTGACGCAATATGATGAACATACAACATTCATTTTCATCACATAACCATATGAAATACGATGAATGTATGATATTTATGCTCATAACATAACCACTTTTTACTTAAATGTTATGACATGACAATGGGATGAACATATCCCCATCATCACACTATCCCTATCATCGTCAATATGTGACAAACATTATCTTATCATCGCAATGTTATGAACATATCCCCATCTTTGCAATGTGATGAAACTATCTAGTCATCATAATGTGACGCAAATATCCTTCCCTCCCAATGTGACGAGCATAGCCCTATCATCACAATGTGTCAAACATAACCATATTGTCACAATGTGATGAACCTAGCCTTATAGGATGAATATACGATGTGACGAACATAACCATATTGTTGCAATGTGATGAACATAACTATGGTTGACCTTGATTGACCATGACCATGGTTGAATATGGTTGACCATGGTTGACAATGGTTGAACATGGTTGGCCATAACCATATTGTCCCAATGTGACGAACACAACGATATTGTCAATATGTGATGAACATGAGTGGCCATAACAATATTTTCGCAATGTGACAAGCATGTCTTGTCATAACCATATTGTCACAATTTGATTAATATAACCATATTTTCGCAATGTTAAGAACATGACTCACCATAACCATATTGTCAAAATGTGACGAACATAGCCTCGTCATCACAATGTGATGCAAATAACCATATTGTTGCAATGTGACAAACACATCTTCGCCATCCTAATGTGATGAACATATCCTCATCATCTGTGACACAAATATATTGTCATCATTATGTGACAAACAATGTCCTGTCGTCGCACTGTGATGAACATAGCCTCATCGTCAAAATAAATATCTTGTCTTCGCTATGTGATGAACATATGAAATTTATTTTCATCACATAGGCATTCAACATACGATGACCATACGAAATTTATGTTCATCACATTGTCACCTTTTACTTAAATGACCTCTCATTGCAATGTCATGAACATAAAACCCTCGTCACAATATCCTTGTCATCATCAATATGTGACAAACAATATATTGTCGTCATAATGTGATGAACATAGCCCCATCATTGAAATGTGATGAAAATATCATGTCATCATATTTTGATGCAAATATCTTGTCATCACTATATAATTAACTTATCCCCTACTTTGCAATGTCACGAAAATAGCCATATTGGTACTATATGACAAACATAGCCTCGTCATAACAATGTCATCATGTCCTCATAATGTGAAAAACACTTCCAAATTTCATACGATCATTATCAATATCCTCATCGTATATCCCCATCGTCGTCAAAATGTGACTAACATATACTATCGTCACAATGTGATGAACATAGCTCCGTCATTGCAATATGATGCAAATATCCACTCATCATATTGTGATGAAAATATCTTGTCATCGCAATTTGACGAACATAGTCCCTCCCTTGTAATGTCACGAAAATAACCATATTGTCACGATATGACGAACATAGCCTCATCATCACAATGTCATTAACATAGCTTCATTTTCGCAATGTTACACGAATATCATGTCCTCATAATGTGACAAACACTTCCAAATTTCACTATTTGAATTCCATCTGTAGTCTTGGTCAACTATGGTCATGGCCAACCATGGCTACCTACGGATAGCAACTGTCAAACATGGTTAACCATTTTCAACCATAGTCAACCACAATCAACCATGGTCATAGTCAACCAAGGTCAACCATAGTGAAGGTCCTCCATAGTGAATGTCAACCATGTGAAGGTCTACAAAAGTTAACCATGGTGAAGGTCTATGGAAGTTAACCATGGTCATGGTCAACCATAATTAACCATGTCAACCATATTGAACCTTTCCCTTCCCAAGTCAACAAATTTATACCAAAGTTAACCATGATCATGGTCAACCATAGTCAAGCATGGTCATTGTAAATTAATGTATTATTTTCATCACATAGTCATTTGACATACGATGAACATACAACATTTGTGTTCATCACATTGCCACTTTTTACTTAAATTACTTCTCATTGCAATGTGACGAACATAGCCTCCTCATCATAATGTCATCAACATAGCTTCATTGCCGCAATGTTACACGAATATCATGTCATCATAATGTGAAAAACACTTCAAAATTTTAGTTTTTGAATGCCATTTGTAGTCTTGGTCAACTATGGTCATGGTCAACCATGGTTATCTATGGACAATAACTGCCAAACATGGTTAACCATTGTCAACCACGATCAACCACAATCAATCGTGGTCATGGTCAACCAAGGGCAACCACAGTGAAGGTCATCCATGGTGCACACCAACCTTCGTGAAGGTCTACAAAAGTTAACCACGGTGAAGGTCTATGGAAGTTAACCATTGTGATGGTCAACCTAATTAACCATGTCAACCATAGTGAACATTTCCTTCCCAAAGTCAACAATGTTCTACCAAAGTTAACCATGATCATGGCCAACCATAGTCAAGCATGATTATTGTAAATTAATGTATTGATGTATTAATACTTTAATAATGTATTACTAATGTATTAACCTATTATTACTTTAATAATGTATTTATTAAGTTATTAATACTTTAATAATGTATTACTATGATACTTTTTGAGGTATTAATTTTGTAATATTAATGTTTTGATATCAATATTTATGTTTTAATATAAATATTAATATTAATATATTAGTGTATTAATAATATTAATAAATACATTATTAATAATGTATTTAATGTATAAATTAATAAATATATAAATATATAAATTAATTAATATACTAATGTTTAAATTAATTAATATTTACATTATTAAAATTATAAATTATAATATTAATGTTTAAATTAATCAATATATACATTATTAATGTATATATGTATTAATTTAATAAATAGATACATTATTAATGTAATATATAAAATAAAATTTATAATTTATATACATTATTTTAATTTATACATTACATTAGTGCACATCAATGTCTCATTACATTATTAATGTATCAATAATGTTACATTACATTATTAATATATACTTTAATATATTACTACTTTATTAATGTATTAATAATTTAATATGTTACATTATCCATTAATGTATTAATACTTTAATTTATACATTAAAGAAATGTAATAATGTATTATTAAATATATTAAGGTTAATGTATTACTATTTTTTAATGTATTATTTTATTAGTATACTAATATTTTAGTAATGTATTTTTTAATGCATATATTGATGTATTTAATATATTATTAATGTATTAATTTATTAGTGTATTAATATTTTAGCAATGTATTAATTAATAATGTATAAATTTATTAATTAATTAATAAATTACATTATTAATGTATTAATCAACTAATACATTATACACTAATGTAATCTAATACTTTAATTTATATATTGCATTTATACATTATTATTATCTATTACCTTGATGTGATACATTAGATTATTATAATATATTTTTTTTTTCACATAAACGGATAGAGGATTTTTATAGATTTACATCTGGCAAATAAGTTGTCGGGTGCTTTACATTCCAGAGTAGAACAACGTATGGGGATGCTTGTTCAATCAAAAACCTCAGGTTCTTAGTACAAAATTCTAGAGGGTAGATGGATTCCCTGGGGGAGAACGAAGTGCTTGGCTTAGCTGCCGCAGACTGAAACATAAACTGGAAAAAAAAACAAGAAGTAAATAGATTGAAACATGGATTGGGCGTTCTAGTCTTCGTATGAACTGTTGGAGCCGCCCTTGTTTTATTTTTACCCTTCAAAATTTTCAATTTTTGATACTTGAAATCTAAAGATGGTCTTTTGATTCTTTCCCCCCAGACTTTGAAAACTCCGCAACCTTATTACGTAAGCAGCGATGCTTTTCCACTCTCGAAACAAATCCACTTTCATAAGAATGTCGCTCTCTTTGTTTTACTTCGGGATCTCGCAAGTCGGATACTATAACCCATGAATTCGCACGTCCCGAGTCACGAAACATCGAAGTCATTTTAAATTTTCACTCAAGACAGTAACCAGGGTAAAATATTTTAACTCAGTGATTAGACATCATCGGGGTTTCGCGCCTCAGCATTCGCCAAGTTCGAGTTTTTATTTTACAGCTTCGAGAGCCGAGAACACGAGGTTCTTTCGAGCTAACCCTGGTCAAGGTAAAGGCAAAAAGGCTAACCATGGTTAAATCTGTTCTCGACATTTCGCCACTCGGCACTATATTTTCGAAAGTTACGGAGTCTAAAACCCCAACTCACGAAGTTGCGACGTAATTATAGCATGATTAATTAACCGCCTAACCCAAGATTCTCTCCCCCTTAATTGAGTATTAATTATCGTCATCTTGCATTTTTGCGACTCGGCATGCTAATCTCCCAAAAACTTGTCTTCAAAGTTCCGAGTTGCGATATGGCGAATAGATTAATGATAAAATTAATTACGCCCCAAATCACAATTACCTTTAATTAAGCCAAAATCGGTCCTCGCAATCTCGCGAGTTGAAGACTCAAAATGTTAAAAGAGATTCCACGATCTAGAGAACAATGACAAATTGATTAACGTTGGTAAGATTTGATAATTTAAAATAAAGCAAGATATATCCCGTGCCCCGACGCCTCCACATTTCCCGAGGTAGCCTTTTTCTCTCCATACTTTGACTGACTGTCCAACCACCAGAAATTTATGACATTTATGGAGAATAAGGGTAAATCCACGCATATAAGATCAGATTTTACGCAATTAATTTGTTTCTAATTATGATTTGAAAGGCTTATTTCGAAAAGTACCAAATTTTCAAATATATATAAGAGTTTCATTTTTTTTTTATAACGAAAGCATTTTCATAAGCACGCAGAGCTCGCCATTTCTGAGTGAACTAAGTTCTGCATGTATATGCAGTTCTATCGCAGAAGGGAGAAAATGCAAGCTTCAGATATGGCTCCGCAGAAAGCTGCAAAGGTGAATGTCAAGGTCGCAGGAAAAGGCTCAGATAATGTCTCCGACACTTCGCCCCAAAGTGTCGACTCAGTCCCTAGCTGGTCGTTTGTTTCAGACATTCTGCAATCGGAGTTGGTGAATTATTCAGACTCAAATGACAACGAAAAGGATGACCTGAACACTAAATACAAGATAGTTGTTCAATCCAGAATGAACAGGGTAGCAACCAGACCATGGTTGCTCTCATATTATGATATGATTCGATGAGCGTTGGATCACATAGACCTACCCACTAGAACTATCATGAATGACCAGCGAGTCACAGTCGGGACTTTTAGGCCAGAGCATATCCAAACCATGTATAAGCTCCCGACAACATCTGAATACACGTATGGTGCTGAATTCCTGGAGGAGTTCAAAGAGAAGGAGTGCACACAATATGATAAGACCATGCCCGGTTTGATAAAGGATTGGGTTTCGCGCTCTGCGAAATTCAGAGAAAATGACCAGGGCGTTTATTCAATCGCTTCGCTGGAGCCACAATATAAGTATGTGGAAATGATGACATGCTGACTATTCGAGAGGGAGGAAACATCGCATTTCTTCATTGCGTGGGTGCCTCTCATGTTTCAGGTAGCAGAAGGTTGCTCGTTTAATTGGGCAAAGATACTCTCGGGCAGTTTGGCCAACCGGGTCACAGAGTATTGGAAGCAGAAGGCAAGTGGGTAGTTGTCCTCATTTTTCATGTCTGCATATGTTATGGACGCGATATGTTCCATGACACCATTCCCCTTGATGATCTGGGCTTGGAATCCAGCCCAAGAAAAACCCATACATGAGTATCACGACAAACTGTGGGAAAATAATGCAGACAATTTCATATACAAAATTTTCAATTGGGTGATGGTGCCCCTGCATATCGCCATTTTAGGTCACCCACCACCTCGTATCCCGGACAACATTGCTGCAAATTTGAGTGGTATAGCATAATGGTACATGGAGGTAGAGTTCTCCTACTTCAGAGTGTTCGGGGTTGTTGTTCCCCCACTTTCACTACCATTGTTCATCCCCGACAAGCTGGCTTGTCGCGAGGTCGCCCGACAAATAGTGATTGGTGGGGTGAGTAAAGAACTCAAAGCATATTCAAAGAAGGTGTGGCCTTATTTTCCCATTCGGATAAATTCTTATTCTTTATTGGATGTCGGGCATGCCAAAGCTGAGGCTGTAGCCCTAGAAGACCTGAAATTGGTTTCCATCAAGTATAAAAAACATGATCCTCAGAAAATCGTGAGCAACCATTTAGCTAATTGTGGGTTGAAGAGGTTTGAACATGAGTTTTCACCCCCGAATGACATTTTACGAGGGGCGAAGTATTATGAGGAAGTGTTGGCTCGGATCCGATCCTTAGCACCTGAAGACTCAGCCTCTGTATTGAAATTTCAGGAACACAAATGAAGTTGTCTCCCCGTTGTTTTGCGAGGAGGTAGTCTGGGCGTTTCTGAGATGAAAATGAAGGATAATGAAGTCCCTAAACATGCAACTCCCGACTCAGGATAACGCCAGGATGAAGGGAAACAAACAAAGAAGCCCGAAGTAGAGGCACAGACTCCGGACCCGCCAAAGAAACAGAACACGGAAACTGAGACAAAGACCCCTGAACCTCCAAAGAAGCAGAATCCTGTCAATACTCCAAAAGAATTGGCAAAACAAATCGGAGATCCCATCACCTCGGTCACACCCTTGCAGTTGGCACAGGGAAATGTCAGCAAGGGATGGATATTTAATGAGGAACTAAGGCACATAAGAGCAGAGGAACTTCCTCCGAACGAATTTTTCTTTGATAAAAAGAGAAAAGTGGTGGTGAAAAAAGAGTTATACCAAGAGGGAGAGTCGACTGTTAATAAGTTCAAAGTTATGACCAATGGAAAGAACAAAAAGAATGAGCAATTCGGCATGGAGATCATAGGAATGCTAGGGGCGTATGCATTGGCGAACCAGTTTTCAGTCAGATTGCTAAAAAACCAGCTCAAAAGGAAAAATCAACTGATCAATACTCTCGAAGCCATAGTAGCTTCGGCCACAGAAAATGCTAAAGGTCAAGTGAGCGAGGAGATATAACTGGCCCGACTAGCCGATAAAAATGAGTTAGAAGCGCTCAAAACCAAGCTCGAGCAAGCACATCTCGTGGTCTAAGACGGTCGGATACAGGCGGGGCAACAAAGGGCTATGATTGCAGAGATGTAGGCTCACGTAGAGACCGTAGAAAGCAGGATGATCGACGTCGAGGGGTTTAAATCCTCAGCGATCGAGATTCGAAACAAAATCTCTTCGGCACAACAGGGTTTACTCGCCAAAGTGGGAGCGATCCGAGAGAATTGTCTGTTGATGAATCAAGTTTTCGAGAACCTAACTGTCAAATAAAGGGATGTTGAAACAGCTCGGGTCGCCTTCCAGGAGGTAGTGATAGCCACGAACAACAAAGTTTCGGCAGGTTCTCCTGGACTCGCCATCTCAGAACAAACCAGAGGTAATATTCTGTTGAAGGATTGGGAGCACAACATTGCCCCGGGCAAGGAACAAGACTAAAGGGTAACCAACTCATTAGAAGAATCCTTCAATTCTATAGATGGCGAGTTATTGGGTATGGACAGTGGAGGCAACGCAGAAACATTAATGCAAATGAATGTAGAACAGATCTCGCTTGATCTGAAAGAGAAGGATGAGAGATATTTAGCCGATATCTTTCAGATGGATAGGGTGGACATGGCCCGAGTTGACCAACACTTGATCCAGTCCAGCGCACAACTATGTGCCCTCGACATCATCGATGCACAAATGGGGGACAAGATGCAGCAGTTAGCCCGAGAATGTTACTTCGCCAAGGCCAGCTGTCAAGCAGAACCTTCACGGATCGTATCTCAACTTGTGGAAATATGTATCGCCTGCACCGAGTCCGCTCGAAGACGATCACCTAGCACTAAGTGAATATATATTAGGGGAGATGGAGCGATTGCTCTCTCCTCTGTCATAACTGAAATTTTTTGTGACTATTGAGATTCTACCTGCTTTGCCGAAATTGTATAAATATACCCCAGAGAGAAATAAAAGGGGCTGGACCCTTTTTGATATTTTGTAATATAATTTTTGCATTGATATTTAATACAAGTAGATCCGAGATTCTCAATTCCGTCACTTCTGTATTACAAGTTTGCTTTCTTGTTCCTCATTTTTCAATTTCAATTCATATTCGTAATTGACGTGCTTCGTTATAATTTAGTACTACCACTACTATAACGAATAAAATTGGGTTTTCTGTAATTGTTTATTACCTTTCCTCTACACCAGCTATCAACTGTGTAAGACCAATTTGCAGTTTCAGAATTGTACATGCATTTTTTGTTACATCGGTTATTTTCTTAAATATTTTCTTCTTCCGTTTACTACGTGAGATTTTCCCCTGGTAGGAACTTGACACTGTAAATGGATTAATGTTCTTCCCCCATCTCACCCCTTTTATTAAAATATAATACAGTTACGGGAACGAGCCTTAGATTTTCATACATCGTTAATGATGCAACCGTGAATTCTCTTTTATAAAACTAAACTGAGACAACACTCAACCTTTTTTAACAATTCTCCTACCTGTATTGTTCTCCCATGACAGTGCCCACACCAACTCAACCTAACGTTGAACTTGGATTATTGAACCAAATGCACATTGCCTTAAACCTTTTCAATACTATCCTTAAAACAACAACTAACCGGGCCGAACTTGAACAATCATGGGCAGTCATTGAACGAGACATAACTATTCAGGAGCAGTTCGAAGCCAGACAACCCCAACGAAGATATCTCCCTTAGAATCTTTCTCCGAAGGTTGACATTTTTCCTTCTCCTTATCCTAACTACTTTCAGATGCCTTGAAACTGTACTTTTTAGCCTTAAGTACAAACTCAGGAACAACATCTTACTGGCGCCGTTGCTGGGGACCGAAGTTACGAAATCTTTTTCCCTGGGAAAACGACAATTTGTTTTTCATTGAAAGTGTTACCCTTTGATAGTGAACAAAGAGTACACACCTTTTAAGGATTTTTATCTTTCACTTGGCGAATCCATGAAAAAATAAACTGGAATTCGGTTGAAGGAATACTAGACAAAACCCAGATGGTGAGTTGATTATGCTAGTTACCGATCCCGAAAAAATTCTAAAGGTGAGAGGCTCTTTTAAGCCAACCGTTGCAGTTTACGAACTTGAAATCCCATCACCAAAGGCTGATATTCCTTACGAACCCTTGAGCTCGCTTAATCCTTTCTTCGATGCTAAACATTCAATGCCAATCTGCTTTGAAATTTGGAGCGAGATTCATCCAACAGTCCCCTTGATACAGAGAGAAGAAGGCCCTCTTGAAGGTTCATCGTCTTTTGAAATACCATCTTATATTTAGTTGAATTTCCCAACTTCTCCAAATCCTGAAGAGTGTGTTACACACTCATTTCCCAGACCCATCAGTTTTACCGATTTCGTCTCTTGCAAGTCCGAGGAACCAACTCCTCGCATTCCTTATCCTTCCTCATCAGAGTCTCCTCTTAGAGAAGAAAAGAAAAATTCCCTATTATTTTTTGAAAACCCCTTTATAAATCTCCACAAACAACTATGGCATCCGCCCGAGGAGGAGTTGTAGGGTTTAGAGGAGGAGTAGGAGGGTTTGGAGGAGGTGTAGGAGGTGTCCCTCTAGGAGGAGGTGGAGGAGGAAATGTCCCTCTAGGAGGAGGTGGAGGTCAAGGGCCTACCCCCCCTCCCAATTTTTTTGTGAAAGTCGCAACCAGATACGGCCCTTTAGTATTGCCCAACCCCCTACACAATCTTCTATAAAATTACATAAAAAACTTACGAAAATTCACCAGGGAGGGAGATCTGACCGTTGCTGAACATATTAATTTATTTGACCAATTCGCAAATATCTTTGGTATCGAGCACAAGGATGTATATTCAAGACTCCTTGTCCAAACGTTTGAAGGCAGGTCCAAACTTGGTTTTGAAGCCTACCCGCAGCCTCTATCCCATCATATGATGCCTTGGAAGATGCTTTCCTAAGACAATTGGGTGAGAGAAAATACCATCTCTATTATCTAACCGAATTTGGGTCTTTGAAGAAAAAGAACTCGGAATCAGTCATGGAATTCATTCTGAGATTCAACAAACTGTACAATAAAATCCCATCTGAAGTCAAACCATCTCAACCCACCACCAAAGTGACCTTCATCGGAGCTTTTGAGCCGGATTTCACATTACTTTTGCGAGAGCGAAGGGGAGCCACCTTAAACTTTATGCAGGACGATGCAGTAGAAATAGAGTCTAACATGATGGCTTCAAGAAAACTTAGAGCTAGAATAGAGAATGGAAACCGAGATACCAAGTGCTTTAGAGAACAAGTTGGTCCTTCAGGGTCCAATAGATCCTAAGATGACAGGGTTGACGATATGGCTAGAGTGATTAAAGAGTTGTCAAATAAAATAACCCAAACGGAACTCGAACAGGCCAAGGCTGACTCTTATCCCAAAAAATATTTCAAGAGAAATCCAAACCCTCCTAATCAACAAAGACAAATAAAAAAGGAAGATCAGAAAATACAAGCTCCCTTGAAGAATGAAAATTTTATAGGAGCTAACGATTTTCAAGACTATGAAGATTCAGATAATGACGTTACGAACTTCAGTGATGACTGTAGTCAACCTTATATGACTTGTGAAGACTATGAAAAGTCTCTAAATATGCCAGAGCTATCAAATGAGAGTGAGGAGGGTGATCACACCGAGATCTGTGAACCTCAATTAGAAACTGAGATAATGATGGCCGATTTTCAACCAAAATACAACCTAAGGTCTAGGAATAAGCCCACCTCCATGACTCAACCCAAGAGAATCCTTCAAAGGAGACAGGCTTATGAGCCTCTTTCGGATGAGACCCCATTACCCAACAACAAAACTAGAAGAGTAAGCACTCAAGAGCCCGAGGTGGAAAAAGTGGAAGCTCAAACACAAGAGACTGAACACGTAAATGAAACTACATCTTCAACTAAGACCATGAATGATAAATTTGTCCATACCAACAGGTCGAGAAGGAAGAACTCAGAAGTCACAACCAGAGAAACAGATAAGGTGAGCGGAGCTTTCAGTTTTGAGAATGAGTTAAACAAAATTAAGATACTAATCCCTTTAGTGGAATTAGCGAAAAACCCTGTTTATCGCAAACAAATGACCAAAATGATAGGTGTCTCAGAACTAGAAAGCCACTCTGATGTTATAAACTTGGAAGATGATAGAGATAACATCACGTTTTGTCCCCTTTTTGAAGGGTACAAATACAACATCACTCCCTTTTATATTACTCTGAACATACATGATCAGTTGTTGCATAATTGTATGTTAGACTCTGGAGCTTCCCATAATGTTATTCCCAAGATTATAATGGAGAAGTTGGGTCTCCAGATCACAAGACCTTATGGAAATCTGTATTCTTTTTATTAGAGGAAGGTTAAATGCATGGGGATGATAAAGGATCTGGTGGTTACCCTAGCGCAAGTCCCTGTTAAAAGTATCCTGATGGATGTGGTTATCGTCGATATTCCCCCTAAGTATGGCATGCTACTATCTAGGTCATGGGGGGCCAATTTGGGAGGTTCTCTCCAGTTATACATGACTTATGCCACAATCCCTGTTTTCAGTGGCTAGTTCAATCATTTATACAGAGAAACAAAATTAGCGTATACGGCCAGTGACCCTCAAAACCAGCACACCTTCCCTATTTACATCGCAGACCAAGATCTGGGAAACTGCATCTTGTCTTTTGATGATGGTCTGGATGGTTTCCTAGAGGAAATCGATACAAAGAAAGAAGATTCAAACCCCATGACGGAATATCTGTGTAATACAGGTATCTGGAAAATGTATTTTGATGGCTCTTCGTCTTTTGAAGGGGCTAGTGCTGGAGTACTTTTGGTGGCACCTGAAGGTAAGTTCATTGTGCCTTTCTCCTATCATTTGTAGTGGGACATAGATTACACTAATAACGTATGCGAGTATGAAGCATTGATCTTAGGATTAGAGGCTACCAAAAAATTAAATATAAAAAACTTGGAGGTATACGGTAACGCGGAATTAATAGTCAGACAAGTGAACCGACAGTACCTAGCCAGGCATCCCAGACTAAGGGCGTATAGAAATTGTACTTGGGATCTCATGGAAAAAAATTTCTCATCTGTAAATATCCATTTTATCCCTCGTGCCGAAAATCTACATACTGATGCATTGGAAAAGGCAGCTTCAACCTTTTCTCCTCCCACGACCTTCAAACTAAAGTATCATATTGAAATCAGATACAAGCCTTCCATACTAGACTATATCTGACACTGGCAAGTCTTTGAAGATGATGAACAGATTAAGAAGTTCCTTACAGCAGTAGGCGAATTCTCAGAAACTCATGCTGACCAAGAAAACCAGAATGATTCCACGTGGATCATGCAAGAAGGAGAGGAACCTGAAGCTTTCTGAGAAAAAATTGTGGATCATCGTATGTTGGTCCTTAAAATCAATCAAATTCCCAAAGGATTGATTCCTTTGGAAAGACTTTTTTATTAGAACGATGCACCTGTAAATTCCACTTTGCAGCCCCAGCCAGAAGAGGTGGAGGACTGCGATATAGGGACCGAAAAAGAACCCCGGATGGTAAAAATATCGAAATTCCTCCCTCCCAAAATGAAAGTGAAGTACGAAGACTTGCTTAGACAATATAAAGATGTTTTCGCCTGGTCCTATGATGAATTGAAAACATATGACACTTCCATTATTGATCACAAGATACCTTTGAAACCTAGGGTCAAACCCTTTAGGCAAAAGCTTAGGCAAATTAACCCCATTCTGTTACCCGTGATAAAAAAGGAAGTTAAAAAACTCTTGGACGCAAAGATAATCATACCTGTACTCGGACTGGGTAGCTAACCTAGTTCCAGTCAGGAAAAAGAACGGGGAAATCAGACTATGTGTGGATTTCCGAAACTTAAACAAGTCGTCTCTCAAAGATAATTACCCGCTGCCCAAGATGGACCACATTTTAGAAAAGGTTGTTGGATCTAATTGAATGTCAATGATAAACGGTTCCTCTGGTTATAATCAGATCGCTATGAATGAACAAGACAGAGAAAAAACTGCCTTCACCACACCCTGGGGTACTTTCATGTATGACAAAATGCCTTTTGGTTTGATGAATGTAGGGGCCACTTCTAGCAAGCTATGGACATCGCTTTCATGGGAGAAAGAGACAAGTTCATAGTCATTTACCTTGATGACCTGACAGTTTTTTCTAAAACTAACGAAGAACATTTGGTGCATCTAAGACAAACATTCGAAAAGTGTCGCAGGTTTGGTTTATCCCTGAATCCAAAAAAATCACATTTCGCTATGTGGGAAGGTAAGCTTCTGGGCCATGTCATATCCAAGGAGGGAATTAGGATTGATCCTAAGAGGATTGAAGCGATATATACTATCACTATCCCTATAAATATAAAAGAAATTCAATCATTCTTAGGAAAGATAAATTTTTTACGAAGGTTCATTCCCAATTTCGCTGAAATTGTCAAACTGATTACAGGAATGTTGAAGAAGGATAGCAGGGTAAACTAGACCACCGAGGCTAGGGCGTCGTTCGTGCATATTAAAAAATTCATAAGCAAGGCACCTTTGTTAGCATGTCCGGATTATTTGAAATATTTTCTCATCTTCTTTTTTGCTTCTGAAGAAAAATGAAGAGGGTTTTGAACAGCCAATAGCGTTTTTTAGCAAAAGCCTCAGAGATGCAGAACTGAAATATGAAATAATGGAAAAACAAGCATACACAATGGTAAAAGCATTGAAAGCATTCAGAACCTATGTGCTACATTCAAAGATAATCGCGTATGTACCCACCAGTTTTGTAAAAGACATATTGGTACAGCCGGACAGTGACGGAAAAAGAGGGCGATGGCTCGCTAAAATACAAGAATTTGATCTGGAAGTCAAGCCGACTAAATTGATAAAGGGGAAGGGTCTGGCCAAACTCTTGGCTTAGTCAAATCTTAGAGCTCTTGATATTAATTGCCTCCAAGAAGAAGACAGAGACACACACCTACACGATCCGGATGACCAGACAGATCCAAGAAAGATTGAGGAAAAGTTCATATCGTCGGGTTGGTATAAAGACATCGTGTTCTATTTGTTGAACCTGAAGTGCCTAGATGGACTATCATCAGCCAAGTGCAGAACTTTAAAACTTCACGTTGTAAAATATTGCATCATCGAAAACCAGCTATACTGGAAGGATCCACTCGGGTTCCTACTAGTCTGTTTGGTCAAGTCGGAAACCCCTCAGGTTATAGAGGAATTTCATGAAGGAATCTATGGAGGACACCACGCATGGAGAGCCACAGCCTATAAGATTTTGAGAGTAGGCTACTATTGGATGAAACTATTTTCAGACGTAAATGCCAAAGTACGCGTGTGCGACCTTTGTCAAGTATTCGCTAGGAAACAAAAACTCCCTACACTACCCCTCGTTCCAGTCAAAACTGAGGCTCCATTTCAACAATGGGGTATGGAATTCATAGGTGATATCAATCCTCATTCCAGTGCTCAGCATAGGTGGATCTTAACAGCCACAGATTATTTTACTAAATGGGTGGAAGCCATTCCAACCAAGAAGGCAACAAACTCGGTGGTAATCGACTTCTTGGAGGAAAATATTTTGTCAAGATTCGGTTGTCCCCGAAAGATAGTTACTGACAACGCCCAAGCATTTAAATCTATGGCTATGATAAGTTTTTGTCAGAAATACAACATCATTCTCAGCCACTCCACTGCATACTACCCCCAAGGGAACGGGTTGGCCGAGTCGTCAAATAAGATCCTGGTAAACATTATCAAGAAGGTATTGGATGAGAATAAGAGGTCTTGGCATGTACACTTAAAGTACGCATTGTGGGTGAACCGCATAAGCACGAAAAGATCTATCGACGTTTCACCTTTTCAAATGGTCTATGGGACAGATGTCATTCTACCCATAAACCTGGCACTACTAGTGAAGAAGCTATGGAAAGACCAAAAAAAAGAACCCAATCCTATGACCAGGAGAATTAATCAGTTGATTGAGGTCCAACAGTAGAGAACCGAGGTTGACGAAAAGATGCAGCGATACCAAGATGACATGAAAGCACTGTTCGACCAAAAAGTGAAGGATTGAAAATTCTCTCCAGGTGATTTGGTGCTAAGATGGGATGCGAGAAGGGAAGAAGCAGTGAAGCATAGTAAATTCAACCACCTCTGGTATGGACCATTCAGGGTTTCGGCTCCAGTAGGAGAAAATTCTTTTCTGCTGGAAAACATCGACGAAGAAGTCCTTAGTGCCCCTGTCAACAGGCAATATCTGAAACATTACATGACATAACAGTCGCCAATTTTTTATAAAAAAAAAAAAAGAGTTTTTTGGTTTACATACATGCATTTTCTTTTAAAAACATTTCCTTTTTGGTTTTCTGTTTTCTTTTGTTCACAATTTTTCGACATATTTCGAATAAAACTTGTAATTTCATTTATAGGATTCTAGCCTCGTACGAGCCAGCGGGAGGATTAATTCGCAAACTAGTATCATAAATAAATCGGCATGAAAAAGGTGATATCTAAAAGTAGCTTCATAATACACAAAGAAAATGAAAAGAAAAGGTAAAGGTGATCTTTCTCAATACACATGTTATGAAAGACTGTTAAAGTAAACCAAGGTAATGTCATTCAAACTACAATATCGGCTAAATGTTAGATAGCAAGATTACTGTTTGGCTTGATAACCTTTGATTTAAAATGATTTGAATGATACACTAAAACTAAGAACAGTCAGTCAAAAGTAACCATCCCCAAAGACATCTACAAGAGCCAGTCTCAAACCATTTTTACCTTCTGTATTTTCAGTCAATGAATCACTACCTGGTATCCTATCTATCTTAGGGTCTAACTTTTAACAAGTCACCATCTTCCTGAGTCATTGCGAAGGGATAAAGTTTTTCATTTTAAACCTCATAGGTTTCAAAACAGATCTTAATAGGAAAGCGGGTCTTCACAACTACTTGATCTCCTGCTAAGCGAAGGAATGTTTAGAGCGGTCCTAACTTTCCTAGGTTTTTCAACAGCATCAGAAGAATCAAAGATTTCTCAAACAGGATGCCCCTTAAAAATTTATTTTCCTTTTCTCCCTAAGAACGAAGGTATTGTGAGGGTCAAGGGAAGCTTGGTACCGAGTAATCAAAGTAAGTTGACTGACCTCTGATGAAAAATATTACACAGATGTCAGCCCTGATACAAACTGATTTCCCCCATCTTCGTGCTCAAAAAATAAAGTTATAAGACAGGTGGTGAAAAGAAATTCAGAAATGATTGCCCCCACCTAGTCCAAAAAGACGATGAAAGGAAATTCATAAATGATTGCCCTCATCTTAGAATTTAAATGCATAAATATTTTTCGAAGTGGTGAAAGGAAATTCAGTTAAAGGGGCCAGATAAATTCATCGGGGTACTGAACAAGCTCGCCGGCAGTGAAGCAATGTCTGAGATATCTGTAAGGATGTTATACATGAATATCACTCTACTCTGGTAACCAATGCTTTCTAAAAACCTGATCCCAATCCTGAGTTCGAACGAGACTTCCCAATTAAAAAATATATAATCTCATTCTTTTGATGCAAACCGAGAGCCACAAGATCTGTTGAGTCTCCTAGGGTCGTTTCGATTGTCTTAAAGCATACCCAAAGTTAGTAGTGGGAAAGGGAAAATTGTGAAAGGGAATACAGTTGTGTTTGGAAAGAGTATCTGATTTTGAAAAAACTTCTCGAGGTAAAAACAAAGACTTTTCCCCCCTTCGATCCTTTTTCCTTGATATTTTTCCACATTTTTGAGCTTTTGACTCCATTTACCCAATATTGGCACGTGGTCTCCTATTCTTCCTGCCTCACAGGAAGGCGGGATCCCTAGTTGGAGCCTATGTTGGAGCCACCCTTGTTTTATTTTTACCCTTCAAAATTTTCAATTTTTAATACTTGAAATCTAAAGATGGTCTTTTGATTCTTTCCCCTGAGACTTTGAAAACTCCACAACCTTATTACGTAAGAAGCGATGCTTTTCCACTCTCGAAACAAATCCACTTTCGTAAGAATGTCGCTCTCTTTGTTTTACTTCGGGATCTCGCAAGTCAGATACTATAACCCATGAATTCGCATGTCTCGAGTCAGGAAACGGTGAAGTCGTTTTAAATTTTCACTCAAGACAGTAACCAGGGTAAAATATTTTAACTCAGTGATTAGACATCGTCGGAGTTTCGTGCCTTGGCGTTCGCCAAGTTCGAGTTTTTATTTTATAGCTCCGAGAGCCGAGAACACGAGGTTCTTTTGGGCTAACCCTGATCAAGGTAAAGGCAAAAGGCTAACCATGGTTAAATCTGTTCTCGGCGTTTCGCCACTCGACACTATTTTTTTGAAAGTTACGGCGTCTAAAACCCCAACTCACGAAGTTGCAACGTAATTATAGCATGATTAATTAACTACCTAACCCAAGATTCTCTCCCCCTTAATTGAGTCTTAATTATCGCCATCTCGCGTTTTCGCGACTCGGCATACTAATCTCCCAGAAACTTGTCTTCGAAGTTCCGAGTTGCGATATGGCGAATAAATTAATGATAAAATTAATTATGCCCCAAATCGCAGTTACCTTTAATTAAGCCAGAATCGGTCCTCGCAATCTCGCGATTTGAAGACTCAAAATGTTAAAAGAGATTCCACGATGTAGCGAGCAACGAGAAATTGATTAACGTTGGTAAGATTTGATAATTTGAGCTAAAGCAAGATATATCTCGTGCCCCGAGACCTGCACGTTTCTCGAGGTAGCCTTTTTCTCTCCATACTTCGACTGACTGTCCAACCACCATAAATTTATGACATTTATGGAGAATAAGGGTAAATCCATGCATATAATATCGTATTTTACGCAATTAATTTGTTTCTAATTATGATTTGACAGGCTTATTTCGAAAAGTACCAAATTTTCAAATTATATAAGAGTTTCATTTTTTTTTATAACGAAATCATTTTCATAAGCATGCAGAGCTCACCATTTCTAAGTGAACTAATTTTTGCATGTATACGCAGTTCTATCGCAGAAGGGAGAAAACGCAAGCTTCAGCTATGGCTCCGCAGAAAGTTGCAAAGGCGAATGTCGAGGTTGCAGGACAAGGCTTAGATAATGTCTCCGACAATTCGCCCTGGAATGTCGACTCAGTCCCTAGATGGTCGTTTGTTTCAGACATTCTGCAATCATAGTTGGTGAATTATTCAGACTCAGAAGACAACGAAAATGACGACTTGAACACTAAATACAAGATAGTTTTTCAATCCGGAATGCACAGGGTAGCAACCAGACCACAGTTTCTCCCATATTATGATTTGATCTGATGGGTGTTGGATCACATAGACCTACCCACCAGAACTATCATGAAAGACCAGCGGGTCACGGTCGGGACTTTTAGGCCGGAGCATATCCAAACCATGTATAAGCTCCCGACAACATCTGAATACATGTATGGTGTTGAATTCCTGGAGGAGTTCAAAGAGAAGGAGTGCACACAATATGATAAGACCATGCCCGGTTTGATAAAGGATTGGGTTTCGCGCTCCACAAAATTCAGAGAAAATGACCAGGGTGTTTATTCAATCGCTTCACTAGGGCCACAATATAAGTATGTGGCAATGATGACATGTCGACTATTCGGGAGGGAGGAAAAATCACATTTATTCATTGCCTGGGTGCCTCTCATGTTTCGGGTAGCAGAAGGTTGCTTGTTTAATTGGGAAAAGACACTCTCAGACAGTTTGGCCAACTGGGTCACAGAGTATCGGGAGAAGAAGGAAAATGTGAAGCCATCCTCATTTTTCATGTCTGCATATGTTATGGATGCAATATGTTCCATGACACCATTCCCCTTGATGAGTTGGGCTTGGAATCCAGCCCAAGAAAAACCCGTACATGAGTATCACGAAAAACTATGGGAAAATAAAGCAAACAATTTCATATACGAAATTTTCAACTAGGTGATGGTGCCCCTGCACATCGCCATTTTTGGTCACCCACCACCTCATATCTCAGACAGCATTGCTGCAAATCTGATTGGTATAGAGGACTGGTACATGGAGGCAGAGTTCTCCTACTTCAGAGTGTTCGGGGTTGTTGTTCCCCCACTTGCACTACCATTGTTCATCCCCGATAAGCTGGCTTGTCACGAGGTTTCCAGACAAACAGTGATTGGTGGGGTGAGTAAAGAACTCAAAGAATCTTCAAAGAAGGTGTGGCCATCTTTTCCCATTAGGATAAATTCTTATTCTTTATTGGATTTCAAGCATGCCAAATCCGAGGTTGCAGCCCTGGAATACCTAAAATTGGTCTCCATCGAGTATAAAAAACATGATCCTCAGAAAATCGTGAGCAACCATTTAGATAATTGTGGGCTGAAGAGGTTTGAACATGATTTTTCACCCTCAAATGATATTTTCCAAGGGGCGAGGTATTATGAGGAAGTGCTGGCTCAGATCCGATCCTTAGCACCTAAAGACTCAACCTCTGTATTGAAATTTCAAGAACACAGACAAAGTTGTCTCCCCGCTGTGTTGCGAGGAGGTAGTCCGGGCGTTTCCAAGATGGAACCGAAGGATACTGAAGGCCCTAAAGATGCAGCTCCTGACTCGAGAAAATTCCAGGATGAAGGGAAACAAACCAAGAAGCCTGAAGTAGAGACACAGACTCCGGACCCACCAAAGAAACAGAATCCAAAAACTGAGACAAAGACCCCTGAACCTCCAAAGAAGAAGAATCCTGTCGATACTCCAAAAGAATCGGAAAAACAAATCAGAGATCCCATCACCTCAGTCACACCCTTGCATTTGGCATAGGGAAATGTCAGCGAGGGATGGAAATTTAAGGAGGAACTAAGTCCCATAAGAGCAGAGGAACTTCCTCTGAACGAATTTTTCTTTGATAAAAAGAGAAAAGCGGTGGTGAAAAAAGAGTTCTACCAAGAGGGAGAGTTGACTATTAAGAAGTTCAAAGTTATGACTGATGAAAAGAACAAAAAGAATGAGCAATTTTCCACAAAGATCGTAGGAACACTAGGGGCATATGCATCGGTGAACCAGTTTTCAGTCGGATTGCTAAAAAGCCAGCTCAAAAGGAAAAATCGACTGATCAAGACTCTCGAAGCCAGAGTAGCTTCGGCCACAGAAAATGCTAAAGGTCAGGTGAGCAGGGAGATAGAACTGGCCCAACTAGCCGATAAAAATGAAATAGAAGCGCTCAAAACCAAGATCGAGCAAGCACATCTCGTGGTCTGAGACGGTCGGATACAGGCGGGGAAACAAAGGGCTATGATTGCAGAGCTGCAGGCTCAGGTAGAGATCATCGAAAGTAGGATGATTGACATCGAGGGGTTTAAATCCTGAGCGATCGAGATTTGGAATGGAATCTCTTTGGCACAATAGAGTTTGCTCGCCAAAGTGGGAGTGATCTGAGAGAATTGTCTGTTGATGAATCAGGTTTTCGAGAACTTGACTAGCAAAGAAAGGGATGTTGAAATAGCTCGGGTCACCTTCCAGGAGGCAGTGATAGCCACGAACAACAGAGTTTCAGCAGGTTCTCTCGGACTCGCCATCACAGAACAAACCAGAGGTAATATTCTGTTGAAGGATTGGGAGCACAACATTTCCCTAGACAAGGAATAAGCCCAAAGAGTAACCAATTCATTAGAAGAAGCCTTCAATTCTATAGATGGTGAGTTGTTGGGTATGGAAAGTGGAGGCGATGCAGAAACATTAATGCAAATGAATGTAGAATGGATCTCGCTTGATCTAAAAGAGAAGGATGAGAGAGATTCAGTTGATATCTCTCAGATGGATAGGGTGGACATGGCCCAAATTGACCAGCACATTATCCATCCCAGTGCACAACTAAGTGCCCTCGACATCATCGATGCACAAATGGGGGACAAGCTGTAGCAGTTAGCCCGAGAATGTTACTTCACCGAGGCCAGCTGTCAAGAAGAACCTTCACGGATCGTATCTCAACTTGTGGAAAGATGTATCGCCTACACCGAGTCCGTGCGAAGACGAGCACCTGGCACTAAGTGAAGACAGATTAGGGGAGATGGAGTGATTTCTCTCTCCTCTGTCATAACTGAAATTTCTTGCGACTATTGAGATTCTACCTGCTTTTCTGAAATTGTATAAATATAACCCAGAGAGAAATAAAAGGGGCTAGACCCTTTTTGAGATTTTGTAATAGATTTTTTGCATTGAGATTTAATACAAGCAGATCTGAGATTCTTAATTCTGTCACTTCTGTATTACAAGTTTGCTTTCTTGTTCCTCATTTTTCAATTTCAATTCATATTCATAATTGATGTGCTTCGTTATACTTTAGTACTACCACTACTATCATGAATAAATTTGGGTTTTATGTAATTGTTTATTGCCTTTCCTCTGCACCAGCTATCAGCTGTGTAAGACCAATTTGCATTTTCGGAATTCTACATGCATTTTTTGTTACATCGGTTATTTTCTTAAATATTTTCTTCTTTCGTTTACTACGTGAGATTTTCCCCTAGTAGGAACCTGACACTGTAAATGGCTTAATTTTTTTCCCCCATCTCGCCCCTTTTATTAAAATATAATACAATTAGGGGAATGAGCCTTAGATTTTCATACATCGTTAATACTGCAACCGTGAATTCTCTTTTATAAAACTAAACTGAGACAGCACTCAACCTTTCTTAACAGTTCTCCTACCTGTACTATTCTCCCATGACAGTTCCCACACCAACTCAACCTAACGTTGAACTCGGATTATTGAACCAAATGCACATTGCCTTAAACCTCTTCAACATTATCCTTAAAACAACAACTAACCGGGCCGAACTTGAACAATCATGGGCAGTCATTGAATGAGACATAACTATTCAGGAGCAATTCGAAGCCAGACAACCCCAACGAAGAAATCTCCCTTAGACTCTTTCTCTGAAGGTTGACATTTTCCCTTCTCCTTATCCTAACTACTTTCGGATGCCTTGAAACTGTACTTTTTAGCCTTAAGTACAGACTCAGGAACAACATGAACTGTCCTGGGGTTTTGTATCTTTGGACCAGGCTTTGGAAAGCTCCTCGACCTTCGCTTCCAGCTTGCTGACACAGTGTTGCAGAGTTCCTAGAACTTTTTCCATACCCTTAAAGTTAGCTTCGACATCGTTGTTCACATATTCTCTGATCGATTTGAGTTCTTGGTTCAGTGACTCCCACCGGTTTGCTCCAACTATGTCCATGTTGAGCATTAGATTGGACTACTCCTTGTCTTGAATCTTGATCCTATCAAGCTCACACTGCAACTCAAAGAGTCTTTCTTCCATCGTGGGCTCTGGATTGGAGGATGAAGCCATTTATTTTCCCTTCTTTTGGACCACAAAATCATTGGAATGAGATAGCTTCTCTGAGAGGGGAAGAGATTGGGTTCTACTGCCCAGGCTGCAGAGATTTATAACAGGTCCAGTTTGTGGTGTTAAATGGGCCACAGGGGTGCCCCCATGCCTTCTCTGTTATTCATATCTTAGTTTGATTTGGTTTTTCCTGGAAGTGGGGGTGTGTTGTCCTGATAAGTACATCTGAATCTCTTTTGAGGGGGGAAGAATTGGCATCAACGTGACCAGGGGTGTGGATTCTGACTGGGGATTATGGGATTTGGGTGTACTTGTAGTCTTCATTTAGTTGGATCCCTCCCTTTCTCAAGAGTGCTCCCTTGTTGGCTTCGATGTTTGCGATATTATTGATATCTCTTAGGATATGGAAGACTTTAGTTGATCTGAAAATGGAAAGGAGGAGAATAATCTTCATGTAGACTTAGGCTAGCAAAAAAAGTTTTTTTTTTTTTTTTAATGCAATGGCCTTAATTATGATCCTAGAGTCTTTGAAAACAACTAGGTTTTAAACATTACATTCAATTGCCAAATTTAGACCCTTTCGTAGGTTTAGGATTTCAGCTTGGTTGTTGGTGTTCATTCCGAGTCCCCAAGCGAAGCTTAGGTCTATGTTTCCGAGTGGATATAATAATACACCCCCTCCTCTTGTCGCTCTAGTATTCCCTTTCAAGGCCCCATCAAAGTAGAGACAATGTTCTTCTAGGGAGGAGTTCCATTTGATAAATTCTTTCTCCTCCATTCTGATTTCCCATCTTTCTTTTTGGGGAATTGTGGGGGTCTCTTTGCTTGAATGGTTAGAGATAATTTCTTTGAGCCAGTTGTCCTCTTCCTGATTTAGAGGCTCGAAGTTCTTGATATTTTGTTTGGTGTTCAGGGCTTCTCCCATCATGACTTTTATTTTTAGAGTGATCTGAGGTGGAGTTCTACTTTCCTCACGAAAGATTTTGTTATTCCTTTCAAGACAAAATTTCCAGAAAAGGAATTTGGGGAGCCACATCCAACAAGTTTTTCAGAAGATTCTTTTTCCTCACTAGAAACTGAGCCAGAGTCTTCCACTTGCTTATCAACTTGGTCAAAGAAGAGGGGAGTTGAGTTCTTACTAAGTTGATGAAATGTGACCAGACCTCTCTTATGAACCCACATTCAATGAAGATGTGGTCTGTAGTTTCTTCGACCTTCAGACACAATGGGCAATAGGAAGGACCTTCCCAACCTTTCTTCTTTAAATTATTATTGGTCAGAGCACTTTTGTGACTCAGTGTCCAATTGAACATGTCGATTTTGGGAATAGAGGGGTAATGCCAGATTGTTTTCCAAGGAATTGGATCTGGGGGAATAGTGGGTATTGCTTGAATCTCCTTGTAACCAGCCGCAGTAGTATAATTCCCCGTGGACTCCCCCATCCTCATTTGTCTTTTAAATTTTCCTTGCAAGGTGACTTTCCTTGGAGGGCTTCCACGAGGGAATTGCCTTCCATCTCTAGATTCATAGGGTAGTCTCCAAGCGACCACTTTTTTCCAATGTCAGTTCTCACCTTATCCCCATTCCGAAATGTCCCAAATTGTTTTGTAGTTGTTTCTTTGCAGCCAATTTTTTATATTCTCCATTTCCATGTATCCAGGTGAGTTTTCCTTTTAGGTGATCGAGAGATCTTAAGCAGAGAGAAAAAATCGAGGAGCCTTTCGAGACTTTTGGGGGGTGATCTAGGCATCTATCTCTTTTTCCCAAGAAGTATTTTTTACAGAGGGTTCTCTTACTCCAGGTGTTTTTCCCTGAGACTAACTACCATAGAATTTTGGCCCCCATTGCTAGGTTTTGGGTGGCCACATCTCGAATTTCTAGACCAAGTTCGAGGAGAGGTTTTTTGATCTTGTCCTATCTGACAAGGTGGATTTTCCTTTCATTGTTCATGCCTCCTTCCTAGAGGAATCGGTGCATCATCCCATCGATTTTGAGTGTTATCATTTTGGGGGCTAGAAGGATTGAGTTCTGGTAAAGAGGAGGGTTGGTAAGGACAACCTTCATCAGAACTACTTTACCTGCCAAATTAACCAATTTTCTCCCCAAGACTGTATTCTGAGCTTCAGCTTGTCTAGGAGAGGCAGCCAGTGTTTTACTCTCGGGGTAGACTTGAAAAGAGGGACTCCTAGATATATGATTGAATCCCAGTTAACAATTCCATCCATTCCTAGGGTCCTAGATATGTCATTGATTTATCTGATCATGCAATTCTAGCTGTAGATCTTACTTTTATGGAGACTTATTTCACTACCTGAAGCTTTATTATACTTTTCTAGCTCTGTTTTGAATCTCCTTCCAGTATTGTTGTTGGAATCGCCAATCAAAAGAGTGTCATCGATGGACTGTGCATGGTTGATGTGTTTGACATTGTGAGCCATTTTTATTCCTGAAACAGATCTTTTCTGGAGGCAGTTGTCTAATTGGAAGCTGAGAACAGAGGCTTGGATGGCGTAGAGAAGTGGGGATAGGGGGAACCCTTGTATTAATCCCCTTGTAGATTGGAAGAATTATGAGGGCCGACCATTTACCAGTGGAGCAATCCAGGGGCGTGAGATGCATGCCTCGACCCAATTTATCAATATTTTTTCAAAGCCTAGTTTGTGCATCATAGCAAAAAGGAAGTCAAGCCACACTTTATCAAAATCATTAGTGAGATCAAGTTTATCTATCATACCTTTCTCTTTCTCTGGAAGCTGGAGTGGATGGCCTCTTGGACCAGGATGATATTATCCATAATTTGCCTTCGTTTTATGAATCCTCCCTGGTTTTCCTGAATAATTCTTGGGAGCATATTCTTGAGCCTATTGGCTATAATTTTGGTGATGATCTTATAGCCTGTGTTGCACAAGGAGATGGGGTAGAATCTATTGAAGGAGTTGGCTCCTTTTTATTTATGGTTTAGAGCTAGGAAGGAAGAGTTGGTACTTCCTCCCAGCTTGGTATAGTTATGCGACTTATTTACCATTCTTAGGAGGCCTTTTTCAATAATTGGTTAGCAAGAGTTGTAGAAGCGGGCTATGAATCCATACGGACCGGGCACTTTGTCTGTCTCCATTTGTTGTAAGGCGTATCTTATATCTTGCATACTTATTGGGGAAGACAGCTTTTGGTTCTCATCATTCCCTACCATCTCTGGCACCGAAGAGAGGGGGTATCTCATCAAATCTAAGGGGTCAACTTCTGGGGTAGTGAACAGATCTTTGAAGAAGGAGTGAGTATCTTTTTTTATTTCCTCGAAGTCTTTAATGATTTGGTCCTAATAATTTATTTCAGTAACCGTGTTTATGTTCTTCCAAGCCTCTGCTTGCTTGTGGAAGAAGATGGTATTTTTGTCCCCAGCTTGTAGCCAGAGGCTTCTTGATTTCACTCTCCAATATTCTTCTTTTGTTCTATATGCTTGGTGGATGGATTTTTGCAGGGAAGCCTCTTGGGTAAGAGAGTCTCGGTTCGGGGGGGGAGTCTTCTAGTTCTTGGTGGAGGTGATCCAGGGATTTTTGGATTCAGAGCTTCTTAGAGGAAGGGGATCGAATATTTTTTTCCCAGGCTTTGAGTTCCTTTTTTAGCACTCGGAGTTTTTCTTCCCATACGTAGAAGGGGGAGCCAGTCGTCTTTCTATTCTAGGACTCAAAGACGACCTCCTGGAATCCTTCTAGATTTGTCCAAAGGGGGATGAAATGGAATGGGATAGGTCCCAGGTTTTCTCCAAGGTCAAGAGTTAGCAGGATGGATTTATGATCTAAGGTATAATGTGGGAGGATTTTCAAGGTGGTTAGGAGGCCAAGGGTTAGAAAAGATGTTTGAACTAGGAATCTATCCAGACGGGCTGCAATGTGTCTTAGGCCTAAGAACTTGTTGGACCAAGTGTATTTCCCCCAGGAGGGCTTGAAATCCTCCAGATCCCAGTCTATCATAAGGTCTTCCACCCACTCTCTTGCTGGGTCACGGACTGGCGAGTCTCCTTTTTTTTCCGTAGCAGAGAGGGTTACATTGAGGTCGTCGACGATCACTATATTTTCAATGGCATGCCTACTTAGGAAAGATTTTAGTGAATCCTAGCAGGTCTTCTTTTCTGATAGTAATACAAGAACATAGAGGTTAAATAGACTTACCTGGTGTCCCAAGTCTTTATGGAGCAGTTTGGTGAAGATCCAGTGTGTGTTGCAGTCTTCTTCAATCAAATCCATTTTTGAGTTGTCCCAGAAAGTGCCTATTCCTCCAGAGGCACCTCTAGCACTTACAACTTTCCCTGATTTCCCTGATCCTTTTTTCCAAAATGAGTTACTGGCTCGAATAAGGGAGATTTCCTCCAGTTTAGTCTCATAGATTAGTAGAACTTAGGGCTTTGTCATTTGAACCAGATCTCTCAGGGCTTCTTCCTTTATTTTACTTCCAAGCCCTCTACAATTTTAGGAGACGCACTGCATTACTTACCATTTTGGGGGGTGGTGGCCCCTTTAGGGGCCCTTCCTTGTTTCCTTGTAGATCAGGTATTAATCATTTCTAGGATAGTGTGTTGTGAACCTTGCACTACATCTCAGTAGGACTTCTCTTCTCTTTTCTTTTTCTCAGGTTTCCTTCCTCTGGAGGGCCCCTCTGGGGTTCCATGGGAGTTATTTCTATCTGAGGCACTGCCATCCATCTCTCCTTCAGATTCTATAGTTAGGGGGATATGATTGTATTTTTCTTTCAATAGGTCTTCTTTGTTCGAGAGATCAGATCATGGTTCGAAGTCCATGGTGGCCTTCAGGTCTTGTTCTCGAGTTCCTGTTTCTTTGGTGGCTTTTGTCGGGCCTTCCTTGGCTTTTGATCTTGAAGGGTTTTGCTTCTCTGGTTCTTTTTGTTTTTTCTCTTTCAGTTTTGCTCCCTTACCTCTCTTAACCTTCTGCCATCCTTCCGCATCTTCATTTGCAACAGGCTATATTTTAGGTCAGTTCCTATAGAAGTGGCCATGTTCGTGACAGTTTCCACATTTGAATGGAAATTGTTCATAGTCAAGCTTTTGATAGTGCTTCCATGATCCTACGGTGAGACTTACAGCTTTTGGGAGCCCTGCTTTGAGATCGAATTCTACACAGATTCTGGCACAGGTGTATTGGGATTTATTGTCCACTTTATCTATGAACTTCCCTATTCCATTCCTGATTTTTTGCAGAGATTGGTATCTCCAACAGTGAACAGGCAGATTTGGTAGTCTTACCCATAATGGAACCTCTTTTGGGTTGTCTACAGACAGATCAAAGTTGGGCGTCCATCTATTGAGATATAGACCTTGGGTACCCATGAAGTAAGGTCCGCTTCTGAAGATCAGATCTTGGTATTCTTTCGAAATGAATTCGAATATGAAGAAGCCTCTTCCCACCGGGTAGCAGGTAACACTATGTTGGAGTTGGGGTCTCTAGTTCCTCTGAATCCAGTCATCCATAGTCTTTGTTGAAGGCCATAAACCCATAAACTATCCAACTAATCCTCTTTCTGTTAGAGCCAAAGAAATTTTGATGGGTTGTTCCACCGGTAGTGCTATTTCCAGGATTGCGTCGATTTTTTTGATGAACTTTAGTACTTCAGGCGGGGAGGTTTTCTTACCTAAGTTGTTGACAAGTTTCCTAAATGCCTCATCTACAGTGAAGGGAGGGGGGGGAGCTGACTCCTCGCCCTCAAGCGCACTCATGGAGGAATCTGAAACTCCTTGGCAGTGCCTAAACCCTAGTTGCAGCAGTTAGTTGCGGGCTCTCAGATTATTATAATATATTAATATAATATTAATGTTTAATTAATACATTAATTATGTATTAATATATTAATGGTGGTTCCCAAGGCATGTCAATCATTAACTAGCCACAACCACTTTATAAAAGTGGTTGATATAGGCCGATGGGTGTCATTTTTCACCCTTCCTAACTAATGACCATCGACCTATATCAACCAATTTTATAAAGTGGTTGTTGCTAGTATTTAAAATTACTTAGTTTCTTTCCATATATATAATACTATTTAAAATAAAATAAGGCTAGTTAAAATAAAATAAGGAGTCATCTAGTTATTAGTCTCTACCGTAGGCATAGAGGGAGCGATCGATAATTCGTTGACTACATATCAGTTTGTCCTTTGACCACAAATATTTGCATAATATCTATTGTTGGAGCTAGGGAACTAAAAACATAGATTTCTATATAATAAAAGGTACCATTTATGTACTGATCTGATTGGATGAGAGATTGGAGGTCTTATTGTTGGCTTCGTTATTCCAAATGTTTTATATGGTAACATATCCAAACTTTTTTATCGTATACAATCCTTTTGAATCATATACTTTTCCTATGTATTGCTTGAAGGTGGATTAATGCTAGCATTAGTTCGAATGTTTGTCTTATCATTTTCTGCTAGATGAATATATTCGTAAGCTTTTATTTGTACTAATCATATTGAAATGTTTAGATATCCAATCTTTATAGTGATTGAGAATTCCAAATTTTATAATGCCATTGCCACATGTATTTGTATTGAAATGTATTGACACTTTTTTTGAGATACCTGAAAAGGCATGATAGCTTAAATGTTTACATGACGCGAGGTCCTCCAATAGGCCTGACAGCTTAAATGTTTGCATATTGTGAGGTCCTTATATAGACTGACAGCCTTAAATGTTTATATAAATATGCTTCTCGGAGTACAATTTTCCTCAAAATTTTGCATATAATGTTGCAGTGATTTTGCACAATATTGTTGTCCACCGCCAGTTGAATAGGAATCGTATGTTTCATCCTTATTCTACCTTTGCAATACAATTTTGTCATCGTTGAAGCTACATACAATGTGACTGGTTTGGTGAGTGCTTCTTCTTCCCTAGTTCGTCGATTGCTTCTTGTTGTTGTTTGGTTCACAATTCGACCTGCACTTCTGTCTTTCATCGTTTTAGAGTAAGTTTCCATGCCATAATTTCATTTTTTATTCCTTGGTTGTTGTTCAGTGTTTGTGGTTTGGAAGTAAGTATGTTTGCTTATTTCTACTGGCATGCTTGTCGTATGTTTCTGGTTCCTTCTGTGCTTTGGCTACAGTTTTGTAATCATTGGAGATACATATGTTGTTTACTGGTTCTGTGGTTGTTGCTTGTTTGTTGGTCTGTTGGTTTGTGGGTTGTTGGTTGTGTTTGTTTGGCTCAGGTTTACGCTTTGGGGCCATGGGGCTGCAGTTGGGACTGTTCATGCTTTATCACTGGTTTGGTGCTTTCTTTTTTCTTTTGTTTGATTCAGCTTTGCAAGGTTGGGGTACTGCATCGATAGTTGGAGATGTTTTTTTTATTATTATTTATTGTTATTGTTTTTTGGGTGCTTTATGATGTTCGACCCCTACACCCACGAGTTGATGCGTAGTTTTGTTATTTGTCCTGTTTAGCAAGGTTGATATCTATTCTGATGTGATATTTTGTTGGTGCTTCAATGCTGGCATGAAAGAAAATAGTTGCATGAAAAATACTTGGAGAAGTGCATGTGAAATTGCAATATTCGTTGTGTTTTTGTTAAAATAAAGCATATGCATGATGCATTTATAAACCATGTATGGTAAAATATGCCCATATGACAATACATGTTCTTTTTCCTCTATGCAGACTCGTGTTCCCATGATATAATTTGTCTTGTACTTGAGATATGATATGTACAACAAAGATTTTGCAAATATATATTTCCATGTCTGGAAGCATATCTGGGTAGTTTTCCATGGAAAACCAAAAATCTTGTATCGTGGGCACAGCAATTTGTATAGAGGATAAAGAACATGTATTTCCATTGGTGGAAGCATATCTGGATACTTTTCCATGGAAAACCATAAATCGTTTAGCTACGGCCTTGCAATTTCATAATATTTTGTGGCTCGTAATATATTTTGGGCAGGGAAAAACAAAATTACACATTTACAGCTATGGATGGAGAAGCACAAAGTTTCATGTTTCTGCCTATCTTTTAGACTATTCATTGAGACTATTTTACTGTATGTACATATTACTTGTTCTTCAGTGCATACCAGCTTCCATTCATGTTCATTGTATTTTGTGTGTTCCCACATTCAAAGAAACATAATAGATTGAGAAAATGATAGAGTCTTGACTGCATCGGTTGACGAGGATATAGAAAGGTGCATGCTTGTATTGTTATTTCATATTGTGTTGTTTTGTATTTCATTTATTATCTGTATATGTGCTCACCTATTTTGTTGTATGTAGATGTTGTGTATCTTCCTGCACGATAACTTATCTTCCTTACATGCCTTCCTACATAACAACCTACTTCATGTCCATTGTGTTTTCACTACATTGCTACATTTAAACAAACAAAATAGCTAGAGAGGACGATGAACTCTTTGGCGAGAATGTAATCGAGGAATTACAGAAGGGGATACCTGTACTCTTATTTCATATTCCGGTGTTCATTTTTCTGTTTGGTGTGTGTGTATTTGTTGTGCTTGTTGTGCTTGTTGTGCTACTTTGCACCTTTTTTTTATTTTTATTTTTTTTCCCTTCTTTTCTTCTTTCAAATATAATATATTATGTGTATTCTGATTGTTGTTACATTGGAATAATTAGACTTGTTTCTCTTTCTTTTACATCTCCTTATTCATACTAACTTGCCTTCATGTCCATTTCATATTCGACGTTTCTACCTTGGAAGAAACAGGTTGGTTGGACAGGAAGATGAATTGTTCTGTGCAACAACAGAGGGTTCTGTGGTATAATATTCTAAAAGGTATACCAACTGTGTTGGTAAATTAAATATACAAACTGGGTGGGGACATATAATATTAGACTTGGAAATGATGGTTTGAAAGCAATGGGCCTTTGTGCACTCCCTATTTCCACTTTTTCCATTTTCTATTATCCCTTTTGTTTTCTAATTGACCTTCCTAGTGGTTTTTTCGAAAATGTCTTGGTGCACCGGTTGGAGGAATAATGGTTTCACATCTATGGTCGCGCTTCTACCTTATTCCATACTTACCCACTTTGTCGATTGCGGGTTTCGGGCTGGAGGGTTCAATATTTCTCCCCTGGCTTCTGGGGGTCTGCGATATATAGATTGGCCATGGTGCCCCACCCTCATGCCCTATTTATTATTACACATTTTTCCAATTAAGAAAATCAGATGCATACAATTTTATTATTATTTTGTCCTTCTGATGGACAGTATACAATGCATATGCTTGTTTAGTCCTAATGTTCATCTACACATTCTTGCATCAGAAAAAGTTGGACTAGTGACATGGCCATGATTAGTGAGTCATCCCAGACATCAACAGACTGACAAGGCCAAAGGTAAAGATGCATATGCTATGCTCTTAGTATGTTTACCAAACCAATATCCTCGTCTATTTATTCATCTATGGCATGGTGAATATGTTGATGTCATCTACAATACATGGTTTGCAGTTCACAAGAAGTATCAACAAGTACAAGGGAGACATTGAGCATAATGCATGTTCCGCAAACTAAGAGGTGTGGTTGCAAAACTATGGCTCCATATTTCATCAAACCTATGCGTGTACTTGTAGATTTATGCCATTGAAATAATAATACCAAAAAAAAAAAATCACACTACCATTCACTTTAGTTTTTTTGTTCAAAAATTGTCACCGGGTCTAGAGTTGTAACACCCAAAGTACTATCAATAGAGAGCTTGAATACTCGTTGAACTGGACAAGTGTTCATCGGGGAAACAATGGTCATCTATAAAACCTACTTGGAAAAGGAAAACAAAACTATATCCATTATGAGTGTTGACATGATAAACAAGGAGGCCATGATGAGAGTCACACTGACTATCCCTAAACAACTTGTCCAGAAACATGTAGAAAAAATATTGTCGAGTAATGGGATATCCATTAAAAAATTTAATATATTGCCAAAAACAATATATGACCATGGTGATTGTGATCGGATTATTTCTCTCAACGAAACAAGTATTGTGAAAAAAATTCCCATTGTTTGTTCAGAATATGGTTTTGTCCCGGACGTGACTATCAGCCAACTTGCACAGAGCAGTGATATTTACCCAATCGGAACCATTGGCGCAACTGTCACACTGGCGAGAAAACTTGGCTCACGAAACATTCTCCATATAAGGGATGAAGAGTTGGACAGTGACAAGGCAATGGTACCACTTTCCATAACAATTTGTTTCCTTTACTTTTGCATGTGCATGTATCCCGGGTAAGTTACACAAATATTGCACTATTCCATGTTGCAACTGCAATTGTTCGATACCTATTCAAAAAAAAAATCGTCAATGCAGAATCAATTGCATAAAGGGAAGATTCCACTTACGCTCTTCAAAAATATAACAAAGAAAAGGGATGTTAGAGAAAGGATATATCGAAAAACCCCAGGCAACGTTTGTAACAGAGTTGTGAGAAGATATAGTATAGGATCTAAAGAAACTAGCTAGCTCTACAACTGTTGTGCATATACATCCACAAAATCATCCTCACTTTGCTTATACAAATATCCTTCACCAAATTTTTGTGGCTTGTTTTATTTTATTTTATTTTTATTTTTTTTGGGGGGGGTGCAGTTGTGTATTATATTGTTCAATGTATTAATTCCTATGCTCGTGTTCCCGGGTTGAAGGTGTTTTAGTTGTAGAGAATGCACACTCAACCCCCTTTGAACCTGTATGTGTGAAATGAAACTCTCCTTCGTCTGCCTCCACTTTGATAAGTGATGATACAATTGATTTTCTGCGATGTGATGAAAAATGTCCATATATATATGGACATTGCCTCAATGCTGCCATTTGAAACGTGGCCAACACAACTATGCATTGTATGGTTAGTCATTCTATATTACAAATATGCTTCTTAAGTTGGAAGAATTGTTGTATGAAACATATCTATAGAAAAAGGCAAGCAGTGTCTACATGCTGCACGAATTTCGAATACACAACAAGTTTACCTTAAATGAGGACAATGCAATTTTTCATATCGGTTGAAGAAGGAAAAACAAAAAATATCAAACTTTGGCAGGAAACAAAAATACCTCATGTGTTTGTGTAATATTTCTTCAACATCCAGACAAATGTTCGTCGGGCTCGACTACTTGGGATTGCATGCGCATAAGATTGTTCGGTCCAAAAATGGGAAGCATAGTAGAAAACCCCATATATCCCATGGCCCCAATTATTTTTTACAGGGAACATATACCAAATGTAAGAGAAAATGAATGTCGTGACGTCTTTTTTTTCTATATCAAATTGTTTGATGCAAAGGTCGATGCATCCTTCTCTATGGAACCTTGTGGGAACCTGCTTGTGGCCTGTTTGGAGTTTAGTTGGTTCTTAGTTGTATGCTTCTTCTGTCAATTTGTATATCGTGGAACTCCGAGTTTTGTTTCGAGGAAACAAAAAAATGGAATTGCAATTTTTTAGCCAGCTAGCCCGCAAATGTGCCTGATAATTTCTATGGCGTTGTGATGCAAATGTAGTATGTGACTTGTTTTAGAATTTTTCCTTTATCGATGAAATTAGTAAAATTAATCTCATGGAATAATTTGAAATCAATGAATATATACTTTACGAAGTCAAATTGTGCTATTATATCAACAAGAGGCCCTTAAAATTCAAATTGATCGTTGTTATGCTTGTGGTGATAGAATTTTAAAACACTTTGTTTTGTTTCTTTCATTTTTTTAAAAATAAGTGATTTTACATCCTTTGATAATTTTATGTAATTAAATTGTACAATATCAATATTTAATATTAATAATTTAGTATTTGAAAATAATGTTTTTAAACAATGTTAGATAGGATGACCATCCGTAAACAATAACAATCTTGAGCCCGCAAGTCCTAGAGTCCATCTGTCAATTTGTATGTCGTGGAACTCTGAGTGTTGTTTGGAGGACACATGACAATAGAAGTGCAATGTTGAGATATACAACCCGCAAGTCTGCCTGTCAATTTGTATATCGTGGAACTCTGGGTGATATTTGTAGAACACAAAACAATAGAGGCTCAATTTTGAGCCTGCCAGCCTGAGAACCTGTGATCCAAAAAGTGGCTAAGTGTGGAATGAAGGATCCATACATGCTCTATAAAATATCATGTCCATACTTTATAAAAGTACATATTTAGTATGTATTTGTCGTTTCTCAGAAAATTTCTAGGTGTGGAAGTTGGCGGATACACGTGTTCAAATTTCCACTTACTTTTATATCACCAGGCCGACTGAGTGCTTCCTTGCTTCAAATTGTACAAACTTTTTTGTCTAATTAAATTGTACAATATCAATATTTAATATTAATAATTTAGTATTGAAAATAATGTTTTTAGATAATGTTAGATAGTTGATAGGGATTACCATCCATAAACAATGGAAATCTTGAGCCCGCCATCCATAGAGTCTGTCTGTCAGTTTGTATATAGAATAACTCCAAGTGTTGTTTGAAGGACACAAAACAATAGAAGTGCAATGTTGATCCATCCATCCCGCAGGTCCGCTTGTCAATTTGTATATCGCAGAATTTTGGGTGTTATCTGTAGGGAACAAAACAATAAAGGCCCAATTTTGAGCCTATCAGCCCGAGAAACCGTGATCCAGAAAGTGGCTAAGTATGGAATGCAGGATCCATACATTCTCTATAAAATCTCATATCCATACTTTATAGTACATATTTAGTATGTATTACTCATTTTTCAGAAAATTTCTTCGTACGAAAGTCAGCATATTCACGCTTTCAGATTCCACTTACTTTTATATCACCAGCTCGACCGACCACTTCCTTGTTTTATATTGTAGAATTTTTTTGGCTTGTGTTTTTTCCGAATAGGTGAGTTACTAGATAAGTGTGTTCAATATTCATAATTTATGTAACTAAATTGTACAATATCAATATTTAATATTATTAATTTAGTATTTTAAAATCATGTTTTTTGATAATGTTAGATAATTGATAGGGATGTCCATCCATAAACAATGGCAATCTTGAACCCACCAGTCCTAGAGTCCGGTTGTCGATTTTTCTATTGAAGAAGTCCGACTACTGCTTGGAGGACACGAAACAATAGAAGTGCAATGTTGAGCCAACCCGCCCGCAAGTCCGCTTGTCAATTTGTATATTGCAGAACTCTAGGTGTTGTTTGTAGGGCACGGAGCAATATAGGCCCAACTTTGAGCCCGCCAGCATGAGAAATCATGATCCAAAAAGTGGCTAGGTATGTAATGAAGGATCTGTACATTCTCTATAAAATATCATGTCCATTGTTTATAAAATTACATATTTAGTATGTATTACTCGTTTCCTCTAAGTGTTGTTTGGAAGACATAGAACAATAGAAGTGCAATGTTGAGCCAGCCAGTCTGCAAGTTTTCCTATCAATTTGTATATAGAACTCCGGGTGCTATTTGTAGGACAAGGAGCAATAGAGGCCCAATTTTGAGCCCGCCAGACCGAGAAGTCGCGATCCAAAAAATGGCCAAGTATGGAATGCGGGACTCGTACATGCTCTATAAAAATCTCATGTCCATACTTTATAAGAGTACATACTTAGTATGTATTATTGATTTTTCGAAAAATTTCTAGGTGTAGAGGTTGGTGGATTCACGTCTTCAGATTTGACTTACTTTTGTATCACCAGCCCGACTGAGCGCTTCCCTATTTCATATTGTAATAAATGAATATAAACTGCCCCTAGTCCAATTTTTCTATCACATCAACACGATACCTTTAAAATTCAAATAGCCCCCAAGTCTGCTTGTCAATTTGTATATCACAGAACTCTGGGTGCTATTTGTAGGGAATGGAATAGAAAAGGCCGAATTTTGAGCCTGCCGGTCTAAGAACCCAAGATCCAAAAAGCGGCTAAGTATGGAATGAGGGATCCGTACATGCTCTATAAAATCTCATGCCCATACTTTATAAAAGTGCATATTTAGTATGTATTACTCGTTTCTTGGGAAAATTTCTAGGCGTGGAACATGATGGATACACATGTTTAGATTTCTAGCCACTTTTATATCACCAGCCTGACCGCCCTCTTCCTCGTTTCATATTATACAAAAATTTTGGAATGCAAGTTTCTGAATACGTGGGTTTTTCTTTTAAATAAGATATTTAACATCCTTTAATAATTTTATGTAATTAAATTGTACAATATCAATATTTAATATTAATACTTTAGTATTGAAAATTATGCTTTTAGGTAGTGTTATATAGTTGATAGGGATCACCATCCGTAAACAATCACAATCTTGATTCCTCCAGGCCTGGAGTCCATCTGTCAATTTGTATATGGCGGAACTCCGAGTGTTGTTTGAAAGATACGGAAAAATAAAAATGCAATGTTGAGCCAGCTAGCCTGCAAGTCCGCCTTTCAATTTGTATATTGCGGAACTCTTGGGTGTTATTTCTAGGACACAGAACAATAGAGGCCCAATTTTGAGCCCGCCAGCCTAAAAACCCGCGATCCAAAAAGTGGCTAAGTATGGAATGCGGGATCAGTACATGCTCTATAAAATCTCATGTCCATACTTTCTAAAAGTACATATTATGTATTACTCATTTTTCAGAAAATTTCTTGGTGCGGAAGTTGGTGGATTCACATCTTCAGATTTCACTTACTTTTATATCACTAGCCCAAATGATCGCTTCCCTGTTTCATATTGTACAAACCTTTTTGTCTAATTAAATTGTAAAATATCAATATTTAATATTAATAATTTAGTATTGAAAACAATGTTTTTAGATAATGTTAAATAGTTGATAGGGATTGCCATCCATAAACAATCTCAATCTTGAGGTTGCCAACCCTACAGTCCGTCTATCAATTTGTATATCACAGAACTCTAAGTGTTGTTTGTATGAAATGAAACAATAGGAGTGCAATGTTGACCCAGGTAGCCCGCAGGTCCTCTTGTCAATTTGTATATCACAAAATTTTGGGTGTTATTTGTAGGCCACAGAACAATAGAGACCCAATTTTGATCCCACCAGCCCGAGAATCTGCGATCCAAAAAGTGGCTAAGTATGGAATGTGGGATCCGTACATGCACTATAAAATCTCATGTTCATACTTTATAGTACATATTTAGTGTGTATTACTCATTTTTTGGAAAATTTCTAGGTACAGAAGTTGGCGGCTTCACGTCTTCAGATCTCACTTACTTTTATATAACTAGTCTGACCAACGACTTCTCCATTTCATATTGCACAAAAGTTTTGGCTCACGGTTTTCGGAATTGGCAAGTTACCAGATAGGTGGGTTCAATATTGCGTTTTCATTCTTTCGCCGCCTGTAAACAACACCTTGACTTACGCGACCCACAAATTAGCAAACAAATTGAAATAAAAGAATATATGCTATGCAAAGTCTAATGGAACAATCATATGAATGAGAGGACATTAAAATTCAAATTCATCGTTGTTATACTTGCAGTGAAGCTAATAGTATAGAAAATTTACTTAAACATCCAAAAAATGATTGTCTTGTAACTTTTCGATGCTTCTCTTATACAAACAGATTGTGGAAACTATAAACATCGCTCATTGTATCTATTCCTTTATTGAAGAACCTATTAACATGTTTAATGTACTCCATAGTTACTATTAAGACCAATTCCCACTTCCGAAAATTGCCATCCTCTTTCTATTTTTTCTCTGCTTTGCCTTTCTTTACTTACTCATTTTTCAGAAAATGTCTAGGTGTGGGATTTGGTGGATTCGCATCTTCAGATTTCCATTGTTACTTTTATATCACTAGCCCGAACGACTTCTTCCTCATATCATATTGAACAAACTTTTTGAATCGTGGGTTCCTGCATAGGTGGGTTTATGATCCGAAAACGGATCCAGAAGGCTGATAAGGCTTGAAAAATGCTCAAAAATGAAAGTGCTCGGAATGCAACGAAACCTGTGCCAGTGCGTCTGTCTCATCTTCCTGATTCCGACGGTATATTTACTTCGTCAAACGAAGTCCGTATGGAGAAGATATCGCATTCTGTCCAAAAAGTCAAACAGGCAAAAAAGGGGATGACTGTACAGTCCGTACAGCTGACGTGGCAGGGCCGTACAGCTGACGTGGCATGTCCGTACAGCTGACGTGGGCCAACCAGGAGGCGACACGTGGTAGACCGTATGGAGGACACGTGGCATCACCAGGACGCGACACGTGTCACACGGATTTGGCCTTTTTGGCGTACGTTTCGACCAGTACGGAGGTGACACGTGTCACCACTCACAGGGTGACACGTGGCATGCTGACATCATCGGGTGATGTGGTAGCTGACTCGACGAGTGACTGGGAAGTACGGCAGAGACACGTGGCAGCACGTCAGAGAGACAGGTGGCGTACGACGGGCTGATGTGACACACACGTGGGCCAATGATAGGCCGACACGTGGCACGTTCCGATTGGTGGGTAAGGGTGCCACGTGGCCCAGTCAAGGGCTGACACATGGCACCCCATTATTGGTTCGTTGATTATGTTATAAAAATTTGGTTTGGTATACCGCCGGGGGTCGAACCCACGACCTCCCGGGCGGGCAACGCTCTATGGTAACCGGGCTAGCCAGGGCGCCGACGGGCGTTACTTATTATCCAAACAACATATTTTGTTTTTAAATTTTGGTAAAGGTTTAAACGGCGGGAAATAGGGCCGGGGCTTAGCCCCAGCCTTCCGCGCCACCATATGTGCCAACCACCAAACGAATACGCAGGGTTTTATTACCATAGAACCCGGAGCTACCACCAGAACGCGCGGACGATTGTTAAACAGTCAGCCCCGTGGCCACATGTGGCGCCACGAGACCGGGTACTAGCACGAGAATGGGGGCCCGCGCTATGGCGCGTGGCCTTATGGCATGCCATATGACCAATCAAAGGGGGGGCGTGCACGGATCTGGGGGCTTAAGGCCCAAAATTTATTAAAAGTGGGTTTTTAGTAAACAGAATTGGTTTATTTTAATTAATTCAGCCTTTTATTAGCTTATTTTCTCCATTTTTGGGGGATATTGGGCATTTTTGGAGGCCAGATTCTTGGAGGAAGTTGGGGATGTGAAACCAACTCCTTTTCTATATAAACCAAGCCTGTTTGAGGCCAATGGAAAGTCATTCAGAGCAGAGTTATGCTGAAGGAAAGCCAAGCCAAAGTTAGTTTGATGCAGGGAAGCCTTTGAGGTGGAAACGCTGTCGGATCGTTTCTGGGAGCTTGGAGCATCAATTTTGCGTGTCGTTTATTTTGTAGGGTTCTTGAGATCTGGGAAAACAAGACTAGATCAGTCTTGTAGCCTTTGGGCATTGCCGAGATGTAATTTTGAGCACTTGAGCAGAAATAAAGAAGCCTCCCCCATAGGAGAAAGGCCCGGAGACGTAGGCAAACATTGTGCCGAACTCCGTTATCAACCTGCGTTCTTATGGTTTGTTGTTTATCATTCTTTTCAGATCTGCATATGTGTATTTGAATGATATAATCCTCTTCTTTCCTCATTCTTTCATTAAATTCTCAAATGGTTAAATTATTCATGCAAGTTTAAAACTCAACCATAATCATTGAAAATATCCTGCCGGATCAATTGGTATCAGAGCTAGTTGATGTTTGGATTTGAGTTGCATGATAACCAGGGAAAATCTATAGCGTGGTGAAGGCGAGCGTGTTGCAGAGAATCCATTAATTGGATTGATAAAGAGAGCTTCTTTCAAAGATAAGATGGCATCGGATGAAGGGATTCCTCAAGAAGAGAAACACTTCCGGAAAACATTCCATGCTATGTCGGAGATGGTGATAGTTTTGTATGAAGATTATTTGGAATGGAAGCGACCGGTTTTGGGTAATACTTATAAAGGCAAAAGTGAAGAGGAAGAGGACCATTCTCACATTCCTCCTTCACCTCCATCAACACCTCCTTCTTCTCCTTCTTCTTCAAGTTCAAGTTCAAAATCTAATGAGAAGAAA
>JZKD02S1758114.1:155282-168122 GCA_000966675.3 Picea glauca | reverse complement strand
TGAAGAGACTGATTGTAGAAGTAAGTTATTTCATATAAGAGTAATAATGCGACACACTAAGATAGATACACTAATCGACAGTGGATCTCAATCAAATCTAATCTCAGAAGAGTTGTTTAAAAAGTTGGGATTAAGAACACAAACACATCATAAGCCTTACACACTTAAATGGATGAGCAATCATCATCAGATGCACATAACAAAGTAGTGCACAATTAAATTTGCCATTTCAAATAAGTATGTGGATGAAGTTACTTGTGATGTAGTGTCGTTAAAATAATGTGGCATCGTCTTAGGTAGTCCGTACTTGTATGATCGAAAAGCAATCTTCTACAGAACTAAGAATCAGTATCAGTTCACTAAAGAAGGTCATGACTACATAGTGCATTCTCATCATGTTAAAGAAAGTAAAAAACTTCAAACAATGGAACAGTTAACAAAGGCAGTGCAAGTAAGCGACAAACCATTAATTGTTTCAAGAGAAGTGATAGATCTTAAGAAAGAACAAGACATGATTATTGAGTGGAAAATTAATCATAAATTGCTTCAAGATAAACTTATGTCGTGCAAATAATTCAAGTATATCAGTTCATTTGCAGTCATTTTCCTGATGTTATCATTAGCAATGTTCATTACATGGATGATAGTGGCTTCAGTGAAATGTAGCAGGATTGCAATGACTAACAATGTACTTTCAGTTGTCATTATTGCATTACAGCTGATCTTGATGAGACAGGTGCACAGGACAGATTTCAGAGACAGAGGACAAGCCGGGTGGCCTATCTCGAGCTTGTTAACTGGTCAGTAACCTTTTGGGGACCAAAAGGTTTTTTTGTGGGGAGGTGTGATCCGAAAACGGATCCAGAAGCCTGATAAGGCTTGAAAAATGCTGAAAAATGAAAGTGCTCAGAATGCGACGAAACTTGTGCCAGTGCGTCCGTCTCGTCTTCCTGATTTCGGCGGTATATTTACTTCGTCAAACGGAGTCCGTATGGAGAAGATATCACGTTCTGTCCAAAAAGTCAAACAGGCAAAAAAGGGGATGACTGTACAGTCCGTACAGCTGACGTGGCAGGGTCGTATAACTGACGTGGCAGGGTCATACAGCTGACGTGGCATGTCTGTACAGCTAACGTGCGCCAACCAGGAGGTGACACATGGCAGACCGTATGGAGGACACATGGCATCACCAGGATGCGACATGTGTCACACAGATTTGGCCTTTTCGTCGTACGTTTCGACCAGTATGGATGTGACACGTGTCACCACTCACAGGGTGACACGTGGCACGCTGACGTCATCGGGTGATGTGGCAGATGATGCGGCGAGTGAATGGACAGTACGACAGAGACACATGGCAGCATGTCAGAGAGACAGGTGGCGTACGACGGGCTGATGTGGCACACACGTGGGCCAATGATAGGCCGACACGTGGCACGTTTCGATTGGTGGGTAAGGGTGCCACATGGCCCAGTCAAGGGCTGACACGTGGCACCCCATTATTGGTTCGTTGATTATGTTATAAAAATTTGGTTTGGTATACCGCCGGGGGTCGAACCCACGACCTCCCGGGCAGGCAACGCTCTATGGTAACCGGGCTAGCCAGGGCGCCGGCGGGCGTTACTTATTATCCAAACGGCATATTTTGTTTTTAAATTTTGGTAAAGGTTTAAACGGCGGGAAATAGGGTCGGGGCTTAGCCCCAGCCCTCCGCGCCACCATATGCGCCAACCACCAAACGAATACGCGGGGTTTTATTACCATGGAACCCAGAGCTACCACCAGAACGCGTGGACGATTGTTAAACAGTCAGCCTCGTGGCCACATGTGGCGCCACGAGACCGGGTACTAGCACGAGAATGGGGGCCCGCGCTATGGCGCGTGGCCTTATGGCATGCCATATGACCGATCAAAGGGGGGTCGCACACGGATCTGGGGGCTTAAGGCCCAAACTTTATTAAAAGTGGGTTTTTAGTAAACATAATTGGTTTATTTTAATTAATTCAGCCTTTTATTAGCTGATTTTCTCCATTTTTGGGGGATATTGGGCATTTTTGGAGGCCAGATTCTTGGAGGAAGTTGGGGATGTGAAACCAACTCCTTTTCTATATAAACCAGGCCTGTTTGAGGCCAATGGACAGTCATTCAGAGAAGAGTTATGCTGAAGGAAAGCCAAGCCAAAGTCAGTTTGATGCAGGGAAGCCTTTGAGGTGGAAACGTTGTCGGATCGTTTCTGGGAGCTTGGAGCATCAGTTTTGCGTGATGTTTCTTTTGCAGGGTTCTTGAGATCTGGGACAACAAGACCAGATCAGTCTTGTAGCCTTTGGGCATTGCTGAGATGTAATTTTGATCACTTGAGTAGAAATAAAGAAGCCTCCCCCACAGGAGAAAGGCCCGGAGATGTAGGCAAACATTGTGCCAAACTCCATTATCAACCTGCGTTCTTATGGTTTTTTGTTTATCATTCTTTTCAGATCTGCATATGTGTATTTGACTGATATAATCCTCTTCTTTCCTCATTGTTTCATTAAATTCTCAAATGGTTAAATTATTCATGCAAGTTTAAAACTCAACCATAATCATTGAAAAGATCCTGTCGGATCAGTTTAACATTGCATTTCCATTATTCTGGCGCTTGTAGATAGCACCCAGACTTCTGCGATTTACAAATTAGCAAACAAATTCCCCTTCCATGTTTTTTTGAAAATGTCTGGCTACGTGCATGGGTGGACTTGTGGGTTCACGCTTGCACTCATACTATTACATCATGACACTGATCGATCGCTTCCCCATTCCATACCCAGACACTTCTCCGACCACGAATTATCGGTAGGTGGGCTCTAGATTGGACTTCTATTGTTCCATGACTTGCGAACAGTATTGTCACTTCCATGATATAAAAAATTACAACCGGACTCAGATCATACCCTCTTCTGTATTGCGGTCTACCTATCATGCCCTCTTCTGTGGTATACATTTTTCACTGAAAACTTTCGAGAAATACAAGTTAACCATTGTGTCCTCATGTCTTCTGTGGAACTATTGTCACCCCATTTTGAAGATCGTCTATTCTCTTTCCATACTTCACCATTTCTTCAAATTTATTTCATGGATCTTCAGTTTGGGAGGTTCAAGAAATATTCAGTTCCTAATTGTTGCTTCCTTCACCCGTGCCCTTTTGCAATCAACAATTACCAATTATATATAAGATCTTATTTCTAGGCATGCAATTAGCAAGAATTAATTTCAAACATCATGGAATGTCATTTGCACGTCGTCGGGTTGGTCCATTCATGAAAACTTCAATCCTCACTTTCGAGAACGAGTTCGCTCGACGTTTTCCCTATTCCATACTTAACCACTTTCCTGGAATTTCACAAATATACAAACCGGTTGCTGAACTGCCCCATCATGATCTCTTCCATTTTACACGTTTTGCAGTCAAAAATTTTGATACATAAAATTTGATAGTGGAACACTCGCCTCTCTTATTTATCCCTGTAACCCTTTTTTGAATCTCGTCCGACCGCTTTTCAAACCTTTCCATTTTTTCCTTTCTCCCCCCGTCTCCGTGACCTTCGCACTTGTCTATAATAAAAGAAGAAAAAATTGTTTTAATATATATATATATATATTGTTTATAAATATGCAATTACTGACATTTAATCCTAACAACTCATCATACAGGAACTATATAGATTGTCATTGATGGGTGAAAGGATCGAGGAGATTTCCTATTAATGTGCATTAAACCAATATTTGTGGGGGGTTATAATATCCCTACCGAGTGTTGATTTCAAAATCATGAAATGTCGTTCGCACGTTGTCGCCTTGGAACATTCATGAAACCTCCAATCCTTAATTTCTCTTCATCGTACCTTCCACCTTTGCATTTCTAAATATGCAATAAGTAGTCTTTATTGCTAGCAGTTCATCATTCGCCACCCATACAGATTGTCATTAATCAATGAAAGGCTCGAGGATCTTTCCCATTCATAAGCATTTAACCAAGATATAGTGGAGAGTTACATTATCGGCTCTAAGATTTCATTTCAACCATCATTTGGAGAAAACCAACAATCTCATAAAGCTATGGCATCAACTCAACAACAGTTATGTGGAGATACAATGAACATCTTCGAGCGTGAGGACTAGAACTTCCGGTGGTCTGGGGCATATTCTTATTACTCAACCCATGCCATAGAGAACTGAGTAATTTTAACCTCTGGGATTGCTCGTGCAGGCTGTGTCCCTGAGGTTTTTGATTGTAAGGACCTGGTCTCTTGATGCATCGATAAATTTATTTCAGACAAAAGAATTATTCCACTATGGGACCATTCTTCTATTTCTTTGTCACCTCAGGTCTTCCTCCATATGTTAATATTTTCAGAGCCAACATTGATGTTCAGAGGTGAAGATTGCAAACAGTTCCTAGCAAAGAATAATAATGGGTTGGACCTCGTGCCCTATTTATTGAAAGACCCAATTCTAGTTCCTGAAGATATCACAAGCTTGCAAGTTAGTTCATTCAGAAATCCATTCTGCGAAATTTCATGGATGTTTATAAGAATAACGGGACAAGAGTCCACAACACCTGTTTCCTGGATGGCTCTTTATATTTTGTATTTCATTGTCAACGAACAAGCTATTTTTTATTGGGGCAAGTTAATTTCCCATGAAACTTGTTCCCAATTGTCAAGCTTCAAAAGGGAAAATAATTTTACATATCCTCCTACTTAGTTTTTCCAATAGTACATTGTTGTCAGTTTCCACAACTGTCTCTGTCCAAGAATGTCAACTGGGAATTTGACCTAGTAACATTCTGGTACTAGGCCTTGTGGAAGAACAAGGGTTCCCACTATTTTTATGAGGTTTTTAATGGCTTCGTGTCTGTTTTCAAAGTTTTGTTATTAAGAGAAGATTCTCCCTGCATATATGAACAGGCAACCAGTTTTTTGGACAGGAAGGTGACACTTGAACATTTGGATAATTACATTGTGATAAGAAATTTTGGCTCCATGGAAAAACCTACTCTCCTTCCATGTCACATTATGGACATAATGTTTGTTGCATAAGTAGCACGACAATACAACTACTGGTTGCATCTATTGCAAAAGAAGAGAAAAAATAGTTCATTCCTCTGCCTTGAAAAGTAGGGGAGTCCATGTTGAAAAGTGTCAACAAAATTGATGAATTCACAATGCATTCTACCATATTCAACCTGATATATGCTGAAAGCATAAGAGGGTTCGACCTCGATAATATTTTTTGACGACATTTACAAACACTTGGCCTCGGTGATTGTTTTTTCAGAAAACACCTGCCCGAAAACAGAGACACTAGCGGCAACGCTCCCGCGTCTGATGTCAAATACCTAGATGTAGCACAAAGATGCACTCAATTCTACAGGAAACAGGGGAAAGGCCCCGGTGACAAGAGTGTTCAATCAGAAAATAACACTCCAAAAAGTACGACATCCCGGAGCATCGCTCCAATGAACCACCATAGCAACAAAGAAAATCATAGTTCTTCAAACAGAGGAGGATATAACGACCCTCCTCACTCTAAATTTGATAGTTCTCGCAAGATTTCAGTAGACAAGAAGAGAAAAAAAAATGTGGGACAAGCGAAAGAGCCAGAAATTTAGAGTGAGAACACGGAACTAGACATTGATCTAGATAACATTCTCTGCTATATTGATCAACCCAGAGACACCATCCATCATATCCATCCAATGGACATATCTGATACCGAAAATTTTGATGAAGATGAATCCTCCGTGTTGCAGAGCATTGTTTTTTACAGCCAATCCAAAAAAATGATAATTGAGAAAAAACATGTAAAAAATAAGAAAGGAAAATCTCATTCAGAGGTTGACCTTGCCAACATCCGTCTGTCTCAAATCTATCAACTTCACAACATGAGTGGAGATTCACTTCATGATTCCATTGGAGACATCGAGGAAGAGAATGTCAGACTGAAGGACTCAGTCAAGGAATTGGAAGAGGCTTTGATTCCTATGCCATTGCTTGTCAATCCTTTGGTAATAGCCATGCCTACCACCCCTGCAGCCAACTTAAAAGCATCCTCCAGCCTCCTCGCATCCTGTATAGGATATGTGGAGAATAATATCAAGAAAAGAATGGAACTGGCTACCGAGGCATGGAAAACATCACAAACCATCACTTCCCTTGGATCCAGAGCACATAGTTTTCTTGAACATTTGCAAGCGGAGTTAAAATATGAAGACAATTTCTATTTAAAGACGGTACTTTCTTTTGGCACCATTGTCAACAATATGAAAGAAACAAAAAGAAGACAACAAGATCTTCCATCCAAAAACCAAATCGGTCAGTTAAATGCATGCTGGAAAGAAAAAGTGAAGAACCTGCATCTCATTGTTCAGTCATGTGAACAAGACATATCAAAGAAAGATAAATTATTCACAATGATGTCAAGAATAAACTTAGCTGGAAAGACCAATGACTTCCAAGACCCCGACTTAATCACAAACTCCTTGCTCTTAACTAGGCAAGAGTTCAATAAACAGGTTCATGTGTTTAAGGTATTGTCTCTGGAAAAGTTTTACAACATCCTTCAATATGATCAAGCTCATGTCGATGACTGGCTAGTCAACTATTGAGTACAGAATGAGGAAATTCATCAGGCTTTATGTAATATTTCTATCGACTTTCGGGAATTATAAAACTATATTTTCAACATAAAATCTGGAATGAGATCAATGTCACCCCAATGAGAAGATACATTAAAAAATGGCTCAAAACGGAATTGAAGTAGGCCGCCGACGAAAGGCAACAGGCAGTTGCCAGGATTCCAGCAATCGTCAATGACATCAATGAAATGATAGCCGCAAACAAATATACAAAGGGCTCATATGTACCATCCCTGTAAGCCTACTGATCACATCATGTTTTGTTTATCAACCCAGTTATTCCACTTTTTTAAATAGAAATGTGTAGCCAAACACTTATACCTTTCAATTTATTTTTTTTGCAAGTATTGCACTCTATCTTCTTTCTATAGTCCTATTTCTTGTACATATTTCTCTAATGGTCCATGGGAACCCCAATCTCATTCCACATGACAAATGCATTGAAATTTCCATTAATATGTAATAGACTTTTATTTTTTTATATATTTCAAAATTTCCAGTAGTATGTAACAAACTTTTATTTTTTGACATATTTCAAATAAAATTGTTTTCTTATCTCCTTTTAAATTTATGTCTGCATACAATTTATCTTTCACCAGTATATATGACATATGCATTTAAATTTCCAATTTTTTAATTTGTATTTTGTTTTATACTTTCGAAAAATAAATGTTGCTCTACATGGCAAGCGTCATTTACTGCATGGTTAAATTTCCAAATTTGTTCTTACACTATGAACAAATTGTACTTTGTTATATACCTTCAAAAAATAAATGGTTCTCTACATGTCAATCGTCATTTACTACATGGATACCACCTATGCTTCATGTTGCTTGCCACATCTTCATTGCAGTTTCATATCTCTCCGTAGGGTCGCACCTTAGCTCTAACAAAATTTTATGCTCCATGTTTTGTGATATACATGTTGAACACAAAATTTCTGTGATATACATTTTTCACCGAACATTGTAGTCATTTACAATCTGACCCCATTTTCCATAATTTACCTTGCTCCGCGGGGTCGCTCCTTAGCGCTAACAAAATTGTATACCCCATGTTCCGTGATATACATGTTGCACAAAACATTTTCGTGATATACATTTTTCACCGAGCACTTCCGTCATTTACAATTCGACCCCATTTTCCATAATTTACTTTGTAAACTCATTGGTAGGGAGTCACACAACCTTGTTTTAAGTTTTGGATTTTTAACCGGAAATATGAGCAATCAAATATCTCTGAAATATGCCCAATGGTATGCCAAAAATATTTGACACTAAGGTGACTATAACATAGTATAAAACTAAGTTTTTAGGTGTGAGCATATAATTGCGATTCTTTGAAAATAAATTTGTCAATGTACACAAAAAGGTTTCCGTATATTGATGTTACCGCTAAGATGAGGTCCTTTTCCAGAAGGAAATATTTCATCCATTAACAAATATTAATGAGTGTGAAAGGAAGAAATGGATAGGGATAAACTCTACACTCTTAGTCCATACCACCAATCCCTGTGTTCATTAGACAATGAAATCTCAGTAAATTCAAGATGTATTTTATGCAAATATCACAATAAAACCTTATAAGTTCCACTAACAAAACCCCATGAAATTTTATGCTTACAATGATGGAAAGTGGAAAAACACGGTCATGATCATCCAGAGATCTAGACGTGCTTTTTCATCTACTGAGATAAAGGTAAACAACATCATCACACCCACAAATGTTATTTTCTTTCATAACTGCACAAGAAACAATCGATTCAAGATATTTGTGTAACAGTATGTTGTCTCATCAATTTTCAGAATAGCTGTGAGACCATCGATCTATGGACAGGTCAAAGCTAATGCATAAACTGTGGTCTCTATGTTTACTGGTGTAATTAGCATCGTGATAAGTGAAATTGTTTATGATTGGAATCTTCAATGTTTAGGTGTATGCAGGGTATAAATTTGATGGGCACTCTTATCCATTTTATCCATCAAGTAAAAATTTTAAGACATGTTTGTTTCTAAAATTGTCTTTAGCATGAAGTTTTATATGTTTTTTGCTAATCATTTAAATCAAAATGAAATTAGTTAAAATAATATAATCAAATACATGTTGTATTAAATTACTCCCTTCCAGTTATTAGTTCTATTCAATTCAGAATTGGTCATGTTTATGGATTCTTTCTTCTATTTATTAGTTCCATTCAATTCAGAATTGGTCATGTTTATGGCTTCTTTCTTTTGTCTGTGGAGACGGGAACATCTATGTGCTGTGAGAAAGCTCATACAAACCAAAGGGCTTGGAAGGATAGACCCAAGAAGAATATGTCCACCTCATGGCCCACATTCATGTTTATTCTGATCATGAGGAACATATTTAAAAACACTGGTGGGAAGGTATTTAACATGTGGATTTTGGAAAATCAAACATAGTAAGAAAATAGGTGTGAAAGAAGGTGTTTTTTAAAATTGACCTAGTTGTGTAGATTTAGTCAAACAAATAAAATTTACATCCTCATACAAAAATAATTCACATCCTCATATAGTGACAATTTAAAAAAACTCAAACAATAAAAGCGAGCATGAAAATGTTGGCTCCAATTAAAATTTAATACTAATTTTCTTTTATGAACCTTACCTATCTAGGTAGTTGTATGAGTATTCATAACTTTTGTTATTCATTATTTAAACAAAAATCATCCTTGAAATTTCTAAAATTGTGTAAAAATCAGTGTTCAAATTTCTGAAATAATTACTTATGTTCAAATTGAAACTACCTGTGAAGATTGCAAATTTGCATGATGGTATTCAAGGGATTTTTCAGGCACACTGCATTTCCAAAGAGTCAAGACTCATCCCCCACTATGGATGTGACGTGTTATTACTTATCTTGGATACAACATGTTATTTAACTAGCACAGTCACATAATTGTGACTCATTAACGCCGAAAAGCATATTTACTTGTGAAGAACGCAGTTGGGCTGTCGTGAAGAACGCAGTGGAGCCATCGTTGAAGAACGTAGTTGAGTCGTCGTTGAGCCATCGTGAATAATGCGGGTACGAAGAGTATGCTTTTTTCTAATATGAAACGCATGGATGCTGAAACGCCTGAGGAAAATGCAGGGACAGGTGAGGAAATTTGTGGTTAATAATCCAAACGTGGTAATGTTAAACATTAATCATTTAAATGTGACAATCATATAGTTCTATAGTAATTTATTAATATTATTAGGTAAATGTTAAAAAGTAAACAGGTTAACGGATGCATTCAAAAATACAAGGAGATTATGAAGAGTAAATCACATTCATTGATTTGGGAGGATGACTAAGAATATTCCAGCATCTTTAATTGTTATCCATCAGATTATAATTTTAGATTAAAAGATGATTCATTGTGCCCATTGCCAATAGGTATATGCCTTTCGGCATAAATATATTATATATAAATATATGGAAAATAAATTTGCCATCCCCTCTTCGTTAAAAAAAATTAAGTGGACATACTGTAAATTTAAAAATTAGCCATTAAATTTTAAGAATATGGGTAAATAAAAAGGGCTTCTAGACGTGCTTAGTCAATAATAATCGACCATGGAAAACTCTTTTTATTTCCAATTTAATTTGTAGTCTTCCAACATTATGTTTTCCCAAAAAGAATTCCACATATAGTAACAACATTGAACATTCCAATCTGAAATTATTCAACTTATCATGATGTAACAAGACACCACGGTTCATGAATTAGTTTTGGTAAATAAACTTTGTCCATATACACTATTGGTTTTATTTATTTAAATTTTTTTCCATAATTTTATGTGACAATATTTATTAAAAATGTGGAAAAATAGACATTTATTTACACATGTCAATTAATATGTTGAGAATTCTATTTAATCAATGTAATCATATAGATATAAATATGAAAAGTTTTGTTTCAAGATAGAAAAACTACCTTGATCATGCAATATTCAACCTCACACCATTATAGGAAGCATCTAGTTGGAGAGAATATCTGGCATCCAACTAGTTAGAGGGCTTCATACAAGCTAGGAATAGACTCTCTACATAAATACCAACTCTTTCTAATATTGATCAAAAATCATTACAACAACATATTAGATCACACCTAAGACAAGTAGAAGTTACATATTCACACACTCCCCCTTAACCACTACTTAACATAATCTCGGAGTGGGGGTTTACATCAACATCTTATCCTCTGTAGCAAATGCTCCGTTATAAATTGAAGAAACTCTAGATCAACAAAGTCTATCTCAGGTCCATCCAAGCACTTTCATATAGTTCCTCGATCATACAAACATCACCAAACTGTAAACATTCATATAAAAAAACAACCATCCACCAGGATACATGGGTAACTAACCATTGTAATCGTCGATCTAATAGGATGTTCCTTCAAGTACATGGTTCATTCAACCTATTGATGAAATTCCCCTGAATGTAGAACTTCACCTCCCAAAGTCTAAACTCAATAAGAGAGTCCACCCCCGGTGTTAAATAACTCCATCATAGAGGCTATTGAACTATAGTAAAAAAGTTATCCAAGTCATCAGGGACACATAGCAAAGGGGTAAACATGCCTATCCAAGTCTTAAATCAATATGCCCTTTACATGTTACATACATAAATATAGGTACATACATTACATACTCCACTCATAGAGATGCATGCTAGGTACAAATTGAAACTTCTCAAGGACTACTACATAGAATAAAAAACATGGCATCATAGACTTTCTTACAACAACGAAGTGTGATTACAATATGATCAACACACCTTACAAAATTTATCTAATTTTACTTTATTTCTCCATCTTATGATTGGATGGATCTTCCTTCTTCATCTATGTCAAAATATTTATCTTCTCGTACTTCATCATGATTCTATCTTTTGCATAATTCTTCATGTCTTCATAACGTATGGTATTTAGTGATCCCTGCAAACAATTTTGAATAAAACTTGTCTATTGTTGGAATGACTAGTTCCAACACAAACTCAAACTTGTGAAAATATTTGATCAGACTAAATGTCACTATTATGACAACCTAATTTTTCTTCCAACCATAAATGACGTATTCTATGTTCGAAAACATCTTAAGACTCCATCATAAATTGAAAATTGAGGTGTTTGGTAACACCGATCATGCACCCCCAACTTCTCAAGAATTTACATGACTTTTTTTTATGAGCTTTGAATTCACCATGATTTCTTCTTAATGACCTAAAAACATGTAATTTGACTCACCCTCCCATTAACAAGAAAAATCTCCACATGACCATTCTGAGAACCTTAAAAATATTATCTATGACTCTTTATTGATTTGATCAACAAGAATCATAGAGAATATTTTAAAGGTGAATGGAATGGTCATGTGGATTTTTGTCTTTTCAATGGGAGGTTGAGTGAAATTGCATGTGTCTAGGTCATTACGAGGTCATCGCAGTGAATTAAAAGTTCATAAAAAGTTTACGAATTTTTTTTGTAAGGGATGTGAACTTGAACATGTACCAGATGGAAACCAAACATATGAATGATACCTCAGACTCACTGAGAACCTATTGTACTCCAGGTCCAAAAACCAACATGATTGTAAATGATAAACAACTAATCATCCTATGGACATATTTCCATCTACCAAGAGACTCGTCACTGATCTCAGACACACCAAACAAATTATCCACTCTCAAAACAATCACTACTACATATGGGCAGATTATTCCATGAAAATTTTCCACGCTTCAACTAGTTTCATATTTTTTTTAAATAGAGTGGGATTTTCATCTCTATTGCCATGAAAGTTTGTCGCAATATCGACGAAAACCTTATTTAAATCTAGTCAGGATTTTCGTCGCTATAGCAACGAACTTTCATGGCAATAGCGACAGAAATTTTGCCTATCTCATTGGTCGATGTTAACGACTAGTTGACTATTTTATCTATATATATATGTGACTTTAAGAGACTTTGCGACACAATTGCTATAGTTGTGACACTGTTATTGGATTTTGTTTGAGCTATTTAATTTTTTTGTCACCCACTGGTTGAACAAATCCAATTCTCAATCTACATAGCTCGGATTTTGAACTTGCAAGGTTAGTATGTTATTTTTTATTGATGTACTCATTTAACTTGTAATTTGTTTTTCAAATGTCCA
>JZKD02S1758114.1:129533-145224 GCA_000966675.3 Picea glauca | reverse complement strand
AAAGATGATTCAGAACAATTCATGAATAATTTGAAAAGGGTAAAAGGGTTAGTAGTTGAGTGGTCTCAAATTTATGATTAAAAAAATAAGAAAGAGCTCAAAGAAGTGGAAGAAGACATCAAATGAATTTTTGATAATAACGAGGATGGGGTATTTTCTAAGGAAGGATTTATTTCTCTCAAGGATATTCAAGGAAAGAACAAGGCTTTACCTGACAAGGAGAAGACATAGTGGAGGCTCAAAAAGTAGAGTTATCTAGCTTTATGAAGGTGACATGAATACTAAGTTTTTTCATAAGTATGTGAGTCAAGGGAGAATTGTGAATACTATTTGGGAGATTAGTAAGCTAGATGGTTCCAGAATCAAATCTTTCAAGGAAATAGTAGAGGTGGGAAAGCAAAATTTCAAAAATTTATTTAAAGATCTAGAGATGGAAATATTGGTGAAATATGGAAATCATTAGGTTATTTTCCAGGCTTATTGATGAGGAAACGAAGGTAGGTATACAAGCACAAGTGGCAAAGGATGGAATTAAATTAGTATTAAACTCCTTCAAAGGAGCCAAAAGCCTTGGTATTAAACTCCTTCAAAGGAGCCTTGGTATTAAATTAGTATGAAGGACATTTTGGTTTTTTATACAATAGACAAATCCATGATGTCGTGGGATCAACCCAAGAAGGACTGCACACAAATAAAACCCAGAAACCACCTATTGTTGTCATGAAGTTGGACCTTGAAAAAGCATATGACAAAGTGAACTGGTTATGCCTTAGATTGTTATTACTCCATCTTAGAATGAATCTACATACAATAGAATGGATTATGAGGTGTCTTTCATCAACTTCCTTTACAGTTCTTATAAATGGTTCTCCCTCTAGTTTTTTTAATTCATATTGAGGCCTATGACAAGAATGCCCTTTATCTTCCTTTCTCTTTTTATTAGTAGCCAAATGATTAAGTACTGTGATCAAAGATTCTAGGAGAACAAGGTTAGTAAAGGGAATAAAAAATTATAATTCATTGGTCATTTCACATCTACTCTTTGTATATGACATAATGACTTTCAGACATGGATATTTAAGGGAAATTATAAGCATTAAGGAGATTTTGGGAATCTATTGTAAAGTTACAAGTATGGATATTAATTTGAGGAAGTTTTCTATGGTGTTCAATGAATTATCTAAAGAAGAAATATTCCAAATTGCAAATATTCTTCCTATGAATTAGTTGGAGAAAAATGCATTGAATTCATTTTCTACTAAGGGCACCAACAACCTCAATCCCTTTCCCTTGTCATGATTTACCATCAATTCAAATATGCCAAGTATACCTAGACATCATGAATCAAACATTTAACTTACTAGTTGACAAGTACCTTAAACTACCATTCTCTTACTGAGCCAATTGTGCCTCCACATCATAAAGAAAGCATCATCATGGAAGATAAGCAATCACACCTTATAATTTTTTCATCTAGTATGCTCATTCTTCATCATAGACATATTTCTACAAGTTTAAGATACTTTAGGGTTCACCCACATGAACAATTTGTCTTGTTAAATCAAGCTCGAAGGTTATGTTATGTAATTGTTTCAGGATTACTAAACACAAATACATTTCCCAATTATGAATATTTTTATTTTCTCCTCTAAAATAGATTTCCAATGCATATACTCTCGTCCCATTCTAAGTTTGTAGTTGAAAGTTACATCACCTAGAAGTTAAACAACTCATGTATTTTTTTTTATTTTGTTGGTGCAATTCAACACCGCAAACCATATTCCATCACCAGTGGACGAAAATTGGGAGAACTAGATTTTTTTTTTGTATTGGTCGTTAATGATATTCTTATATGTGAATGCTCAACCTTGTTGGTTGGGTGTTTCTCTTGTGAAATTGCCTTGCATTGCCTCTAGAAAACCCAATTTTTTTTCCCACTACACTTTTGTTGCTGGCTCTTTCGGTTTTGTTGGTTGGGCACTCCTCTTGCCAACTCAGCTTGCCTTTGGGTGCCCCTCTTTCCAACTTGCCTTGCATTGCCTCTAGAAACCGCAAGTTTGTCTTGCATTCCGGAAACGCCAAGTTTTTTTCCCACCACACCTATGTGGTTGTCTCTTTCAGTTTTGTTGGTTGGGCGTTTCTCTTGTGAGCTTGCCTTGCATTGCCTCTGGAAACCCCAATTTAGCCTTGCATTGGTCATTTCATTGGTCATTGTCTGTTTCTATTAAGTTGGTCAGCCGCTCCTCTTGTGTTTGGGCACCCATCTTGCCTTGAATTGACTTTGGAAACCCCAATTTTTTTTCCCACCACACCTGTGTCACTAGCTATTTCGGTTATGTTGGTTGGGTGCTCCTCTTGCCAACTCGGATTGCCTTTGGATTCCCCTCTTGCCAACTTGCCTCGCATTGCCTTTGGAAACCTCAATTTTGTCTTGCATTCGAGAAATGCCAAGTTTTTTTTTCCACCACACCTGTGTGGCTATCTCTTTCGGTTTTGTTGGTTGGGTGTTTCTCTTGCGAAATTGCCTTGCATTGCCTCTGGAAACCCCAAGATTTTTTTCCCACCACACCTGTGTCACTGACTCCTTCGATTTTGTTGGTTGGGCGCTCCTCTTGCCAACCCAGCTTGCCTTTGGGCACCCCTCTTTCCAACTTTCCTTGCATTGCCTCTGGAAACCCCAATTTTGCCCTACATTGGTCATTTCATTAGTTGATGTCTCTTTTAGTTTTGTTGGCTAGGAAATCCTCTTGCATTTGGGTGCCCATCTTGCCTTGCATTGCCTCTGGAAACCCCAAGTTTTTTTCCCACCACACCTATGTTGCTGGCTATTTTGGTTATGTTGGTTGGGTGCTCTTCTTGCCAATTGGGCTTACCTTTGGACACCCCTCTTTCCAACTTGCCTTTCACTACCTCTAGAAACCCCAAGTTTGTCTTACATTTGGTAAATGCCAAGTTTTTTTTCCCACCACACCTATGTGGCTATCACTTTCGGTTTTGTTGGTTGGGCAATTCTCTTACAAACTTTCCTTGCATTGCCTCTGGAAACCCCAAGTTTTTTTTTCCACCACACCTGTGTTGTTGGCTCTTTCATTTTTGTTGGTTGGGCGCTCCTCTTTCCAACTCGACTTGCCTTTGGGCACCCCTCTTTCCAAATTGCCCTGCATTTCCTCTAGAAACCCCAATTTTCCCTTGAATTGGTCATTTCATTGGTCATTTTATTGATCATTTCATTGGTCATTTCATTGATCATTTCATTGGTCATTGTCTCTTTCGGTTTTGTTGGCTAGGCATTCCTCTTGTGTTTGGGTGCCCATCTTGCCTTGCATTGCCTTTGGAAACCCCAATTTTGTCTTGCATTCAGGAAACACCAAGTTTTTTTTCCCACCACACCTGTGTGGCTGTCTCTTTCGGTTTTGTTGGTTGGGCATTTCTCTTGCGAACTTGCCTTGCAGTGCCTCTGGGAACCCCAAGTTTCTTTTCCCAACACACATGTGTCACTGGCTCTTTCGGTTTTGTTGGTTGGGCGCTCCTCTTGCCAACTCGACTTGCCTTTAGGGGCCCCTCTTTCCAACTTGCCTTGCATTACCTCTGGAAACCCCAATTTTTCCTTGCATTCGAGAAACCCCGAGTTTTTCTTCCACCACACCTGTGTCTCTATCTCTTCGGTTTTCTTGGTTGGGTGCCTCTCTTGCGAACTTTCAGTTAATTTTGAATTTTGGCCCCTTTTCAAAGACTAAGTTGATTTGAAACTTCCACCCCTTTTGACACTTCAACCATTGTTCAAAATTAAGGCCACCAGGACTATTTCCATGTATTTCATCGGTCATTGGTCACTTTTAAAAAATTTCCCAACATCCATACTTCGAACTTAACTCCATTGGAAACTCTAAAACATCACCCATCAATGCAAATTCAAACTTTGTGCCATTGGCCCTCTTATAAACTTCAAGGAATTTATGGACTAGGTCATCAGGCCTCTTCCAATATTTGGACCATGTTTGAACATTAGGGCCAAATTTAACTTCAACCCATTCTTTAACTTTGGGCCATTACAAAATTTTAAGCATTTCTCCAACTTTGGCCCACTTCTAAACTTCAAGGCATTTTGGAATATCGATCTATTTTTTAATTTAAGCCCCTTGATCCATTCTGAAACATTGCTCATCGAGCAATTTTAAAACTTTAGACCATCGACACTTTTTTGAACTTCAATCCATCCTACCACTTTTTAAACTTCATCTAATAACAATAATTTGAACTTAAACCCCCTTAGCATTCTGAAACAAGGATAATGGGCCACTTCGGTATGGGGGAATTGAGCCATTTCAAAAGATTGGGCTTCTTATGAACTTTTTCAAAACTTAATAGGAAGGCCATGATTTCAGCACTTGGACCTGCAACTTTACACAACTTTATGCAAAATGCAACTTTATGCAACAATGCAACTTTACGCAATTTTATGCAACTTTACGCAACTTTACACAACATGCAACTTTATGCAAAAATGCAACTTACGCAACTTTATGCAACTTTATGCAACTTTATGCAACATGAAACTTTATGCAACATGAAAATTTATGAAACAATGCAACTTATGCAACTTTACCCAAGTTTATGCAACATGCAACTTTATGCAACTTATGAAACTATGCAACTATATGCAACTTATGCAACCATGCAACTATATGTGACTTATGCAACTATATGCAACTTATGAATGTGTGACCTGTATCCTCTTAATGCAACTTATGAATGCAACTATATCCTCCTAATGGCTCTAAGTTCCTTCTTAAAGGCCATGGGAGCCAACTATGATGCATAAAACCTGTGAATGGTGTCCATATGGTGTCCTAATAGCCATTACTATTATTTAAATCATACCAATGGTGCCCATATTATTTAATAGCATACCAAAGTGAGACGTGTTGTACTAGATCTACCGGTTCTAGATCAACTAGGTTGGAAAAGGTAAGGAAAATATTTCATACCCGCATGCAATTATTTATTGCCAACGGCGGGTCGTGTAATTATGATGTTGAGAGCATAGGTGACATTGAGTTTCCCTTGAGGTATAAACATCTAGTGCAATGATAGAAACCTAAGGAGCTACCTGAAGTGGACACAGATTTCTTCATCGGTGGGAGGATGTATCGCATTTCTTCTTTGTCCTTACATGGATTGGGGTTATTTTCCATGGATGGCATAAAGGTCAGATATGGCACTGTAACTAAATTGATGGAATATGTCAGACCATTATACAAATACAATCATTGGTTGATGTTGGTCTGATATACATAGAGTATGCAGAGATACAGAGTTGCCGCAAAGTATATATAACTACTAGATAACAATAAAAAAAAAGGGGCAACTATGTATATTGATGGAAGGCCAAAAGCTACTGGAAACATTGCAGGCTTTATAAATAGTACACAACTAGTGGCAACAACTAAGAAACCGAATTGCATATTTGAGGCACGTGAAGAAAATCGTATGTTTGTATGTGCAACAAAAACAATAGTTCCAGGTGAAGAGTTGTTGATTGATTACAACTTGAATCAAATAGATGGAGAGGGTGACCGTGGAAAGGCACCCACTTCACCTCAGTAGGTAAATGTTAAATATAGTAAAAAATTATGACTACAACAGGTAATTGTACGGTGTAAGAATGGCCTAAGGCCCTTGGTTTAGGACCTAAGGACCTTTTTTTCCTCTCTAGTCATGGTACACACCTTGAGACCTATTCTTATTATGAAAATGTACCAATGGTTCCAAATGAAACTATATTGCAAGTTATGCAAATATATTGCAACTATATTCTCAAATATTGGTGAGTGGTCAAATGCAACTATATTGCAACTTATGCAACTGTATTGCAACAATTTCGTATGCAACTATATGCAACATGCAACATATGCAACTTCAACAACTTTATGGAACTCATGCAAATTTACGCAACTTTATGCAACTTTACTTAACTTAGGCAACTTATGCAACTATATGCAACTTATGCAACTATGCAACTATATGCAACTATATGACGGATAGGTGTGGCAATTTCAACTTTATGCAACTAAATGCAACTATATTCAACTAAGTTGGTATTATATTGCAACTTATGAAACTATATGCAACTTATGCAACTATATGAAACTATATTGCAACAATTTTGTATGCAACTATATGAAAATATGAAACTATATGCAACTATGAAACTTATGCAATTATATTTCAACTTATGCAACTTTATGCAACTTTATTGCAACTTATGCAACTATATTGCAACTTATGTGATTATATGCAACTATATGCAACTTATGCAACTATATTGCAACTTATGCAACTATATGCAACTATATTACAACTATATGCAACTAGGTGTGGAAATTTCAACTTTATGCAACTATATGATGGATCGGTGTGGCAATTTCAACTTTATGCAACTAAATACAACTATATGCAATTGTATTGGTACCAAAAATGTATATTGGTACGATAACTTATCTTCTTGTTTTAACAAGTGTAAGTACCACCAAATAGGTATCTGTCGGATCTATCTTCCTTAAGTGATGATCAAGATATAGTAAGAGAGGTTGAAAGTGAGACGTGTTGTACTAGATCTATTGATTCTAGATCAGCTAGGTTGGAAAAGGTAAGGAAAAGATTTTGTACCCGCATGCAATTTTTTATTGTTAATGGAGGGTCGTGCAATTATGATACTGAGAGCATAGCTGACATTGATTTGCCCTTGAGGTATAAACATATAGTGCAACGATGGGAACTAAGGATCTACCTGAAGTGGACATAGATTTCTTCATCGCTGGGAGGATGTATCGCATTGCTCCTTCATCCTTACATGCACTGGGGTTATTTTCCATTGATGGCATAAAGGTTGGCTATGGCACTATAACTGAATTGATGGAGTATGTTGAACCATTATATAAATACAATCATTGGTTGATGTTGGTCCAATATACACAATGTATGCAGAGATATGTTGTCGACGCTTGCAACCTCTCAACCCACAGGTCGAAAGGTCCACGTCAACACAAGATCTTTTTCTTACACCGGCCCAAAGAGATTTACACTAGCTCTTCTATTTTCCTTTCGGAAAATCTACACCCACAACAAACCCTCATGGGATCCCCTCTTTGCACTTAGGAGATCGGATTTCACGCTTTTGCGAGTTCGTAGGTCGAGCGTTGGTCTCTTGAATCCCCTAAGCCCGAACACAGTCAACGCTGACCTTTTCTCTTTCCTTTTCGGGATTTTCCTTATCACGATTTTGGCGATCGCGATGTCGAGAAACTCATCTCCTCGACTCTTGAATCCCGATTTGTCGAAACTCCGATACACTTGCGAGCTTTGACTTTTCAATGCCACTTCACCTCATCAAGACTTTGGACTTCACAATATCGCGAATCTAATGGTAGTTTTTTTGAAAATTCACTCTCCAAAACCCCTAAATAGCGTGCCACTTGTCCACCTCGCTGACTCCTATGGTTCCACGCCATTCTCTTGGCCTTCGGGATTTCACGGTTCGAGATATCCCAATTCCCGTTGCAAGGATTACGAAACTTCAACTCTCGAAATCCCGATACAAGTATCCACATGTAAATCCCACGGCCCTTGTGGCTTGGATCTATGGTCCTTCCCCTCCTAAGATTTGAACCTTTAGGAGTAATTGTGGTAACTTCCCTCGCTTCTCTGTGATATCTAACGGCTCACGGGACTTCGCGGATTCTCCATCGAGAATTTAGACCGTCCGTCTCTTCCTCCGAGAGCTCGTCTTCCTACGGTCCGATGTTGCTACGCTTTCCTTCAGCCACTTCAAAGGCTTATAATCCTTTTTGAACTTTTTTTCCAACTCCGAACCTTTCAAAAAATCCCTGCACGCACTCCTTGTGACAAAGTTTCAAACACTTTCAAGTTCTTGAATCACTTCGACCCTGTGCACTCCTGCAGAAGCAGTCTCTAACTTCTCTTGATCAACTCGTAACCCTGAGACTTCACTTGGCCTGCACACTCCTTGCACGGCTCCTATGCCAACTACACTTCTGTGAATGTGAGAACAAAAGCTTTCTCTTCTGAGCTGTCAGAGACAAACCTCTCAACACCTTGTTGACGCACTCCTTGCGGACAATTCAACTGCACTCCTCGCAGGAACTCTTTCTCAGATAGAGAAAAAATTCAAACTCATTCCATTAACCTTTCCTCTCAGATTTCAGACATTCAACAAGAAATAATTCATACATAGCATAAAAGAAATTGCATGACAGAAAGAGAAAAACATTCAAGAGCATAACATTCAAAGATGCATACACAGAGAATATATGAACACCATGAGTCTGAATCACAGTTTTCTTTGTATTAATTCAGAAATTTTGTACATGGAGTCTGCTACACATCTCTCTATTTCTCTTCTATGCTCTCTCTCCAATAATGTTACAATACACAAGGAGGGTGTCTATATCCCGTTTCCCTCTTGCGCTCAAAAACTGTCTAATCTACACATTCAATTCTACCTACTTGCATTAACTACTATAAATGCCTTCTACCTACTAAGGACGAGAGAAAATCACTCAAGGTCCGTTTACATTATACAAGTGTGATTCCACTTAATGTTTCATTAATGGTTCAAGATATTTCAAAATTTTTGTTGGGCAGCTTTCCAGTTGTCTGATTGTCTCTGTGCTGGCTCACTTGAGATGCTCCTGCATCATACTCTCTCGCTTGAAAATTTTCATGGACTCCTATCCATGAGTTCATGCATGGTTTGTCCATTCTTCTGGATCTCCTCTTAATTCTCCTAGCTAGCATATTCAACTGGCTGGCCCTTCCATTTGACCAGATACTCAAAATATTGTATTCACCTGGTCTTCTTGCTTACTCTTTTATCCAGTATGTGCTCCATCTACGGCTTATCTGCAACTGACATCTTCTTTGTCCACTGGACCACTGGCTGCTCATCTCCAGTCCCTATTTCCTCAGCTTTATATGGGTATAAATATGAGATGTTGAATATCGGAGAAACTCTGATCCCATCGGGTAATTCAATATCGTAAGCATTTACCCCAAATTTCTTCAAGACCTTACATGGTCTGATTTTCTTCATCTTCAATTTATTATATGTTCCTCTCGAGAACCTTTCCTTTCTCAAATGTGCCAGAACCAAATCACCAACCTCAAATTGAAGTTGTCTCTTGTGTTGGTCTGCTCTACGCTTATATTCCTGCCTTGAATTCTACAATCGCTCCTTCACCTGGCTGTGAAGTTCCTTCATCGCCTCTCTGAAATCTTCTGCACTAGCGCTCCTAGTTGAAATATGTTCTGAATCTCTCAATTCAGAAATTCCTCTCGGTTGCATGCCATAGACAATATGAAATGGAATCTTCCCTGTGCTCCTATTAACTAAGTCGTTATAAGCAAACTCTGTCTGTGGTAATATGTTGTCCCACTGGCTCTGGTGTTCTGTCACCAAGCTTCTCAGCAAGTCTCCCATACTTTTGTTCATTACTTATGTCTGTCCATCCGTCTGAGGATGATAAGCTAAACTAAATGACAAGTTATTTCCCAGCTTCTTCCATAAGGTCCTCCAAAAGTTCCCTATGAACTTTGTATCTCGGTCCGAAACTATACTCCTTGGTAAGCTGCGAAGTCGAATGACTTCTTTGAAAAACATATTTGCAATGTGAGTTGCGTCACTAGTCTTCTGACATGGAATGAAGTGTGCCATATTGGAAAATCTATCCACCACCACAAAGATTGAGTCAAAACCTCTTTGTGTTCTTGGCAACCCCAATATGAAATCCATGTTGATTGCATCCCACGGCCTCTCTAGTATGGGCAAGGGTTGATAAAACCCTGCATTATGTCTTCTTCCTTTTGAATGCTAGCAAATTATGCATCTATCCATGAATCTCTTGACGTCTTCTCACATCCCTGACCAAAAATATGGCTCATTCAATTTTCTGAACATCTTGTCATGGCCAAAGTGTCCTGCCAATCCTCCACTGTGTTTCTCCTTCAACAAATTCTCCCTCATGGAGCATTTCGGAATACATAGTTGATTACCCTGAAACAGTAATCCTTCCTGGATCATGTATTCTATCCATTGGCTTCTGTCTCTAATAATTGGATTCTCAGCTGCTTCATACGCTTCCTTAAAATCTTGATCATCCTTGTACATGTCCCTAAGATCATCAAAACCTAACGTTTTGACTTTGAACTAAACACTTCCTACTCAAAGCATCAACGACTTTGTTAGCAATACCAGAAATATGTTTTATCACAAAAGTAAAATTTTGCATATAATCAACCCATTTGACATGTCTCTAATTCAACTTTTCCTGTTGAGTCACAAACTGTAATGCATGATTGTCATTGTATAGGACAAACTCTTTCGAGATCAAGTAATGTCTCCATTTCTTCAATGCCTGAATGATAGCGTAAAACTCCTTATCATAAGTGGAGTACTTCAGTTTTGCTTCATTCAGCTTCTCACTGAAGTATGCTTTCGGCCTATCATCTTGACTCAAGACTGCCCCTATCGCAAATCCACTTGCATCACATTTCACTTGAAATGTATTTTGGAAATCCAGAAACACAAAAATTGGTTGTTTCGTGATCTTCCTCTTCAACAGCTTAAAACACTTTTCAGCCTCTTCTATATAATGAAAATACTTATGTCTCTTGTTCACTGTATCCATCATTGGTGCACTAATTCCACTGAAATTCCTGATGAATTTTTGGTAGAAACTAGCCAATTCGTGAAAAATTCTCACCTCAAAAATATTCTTCGGTGATGGCTAATTCTTGATTACCTCCACCTTATCTGGATCCATCCTCAATTCATCTGTGGAAATAACAAATCCAAAATAAATTAGATCTGTCTTCATGAATGAGGATTTATTCATGTTTATTAATATCTTCTCCTGCTGTAGCCTATGCATTACTGTAGCCAAATGCTTTAGATGCTCTGCCACTGTTTTACTGAAAACCAGTATGTCATCTAAATACACAATGAAAAATTTTTCGATGAAATCCCTCACGACTTCGTTCATCAACCTCATGAAGGTACTTGGCGCATTTTTTAAGCCAAATGGCATAACAAGCCATTCATACAACCCTTCGTTGGTTTTGAATGTTGTCTTCCATTCATCACCTTCTCTCATGCGGATTTGATGATAACCACTTTTCAAATCAATCTTTGAAAAATACTTTGCTCCACTCAAGCAATCCATCAGATCATCCATCCTTCGAAATGGAAATATGTACCTGATGGTTATCTTGTTAATCACCCTCGAGTCAGTACACATTCTCCAGCCTCCATCTTTCTTCGGACTCAAGCTTTCCCTGACCAAACCTTTTTCCAACAACTCCTGGACTTGCCTTTTAACCTCTTCATTCTCTTGCGGCGTCAATATGTAAGCGGATTTGTTTGGAAAACTGACTTCTGGTATGAGATCAATATGATGACTCACACTTCTAATCAGTGGCAATGAACGAGGTAATTCATCCACTACTATGTCAACAAACTCTTCCAGCAGTTCCTTTACTTCCTCTGGTAAATCATCTATTCTTGTGTTGGTTAAAACAATTGTTGGCTTCCTGACCACAATGAATTGTGGTTCTTCCTTTTTCTTGACCTCATTAAGGATTTCCTTCCCACTCATGAGAAGTAAAGTGTTGATTACTTTCGGTTTCACCTCCTTATCCTTGATTGGAAGCAACATGTGAGTCCTCCCATTCTTCTCTAGGGTGTATGTGTTCATTCTCCCATCATGAATCACATTCATGTCATATTGCTATGGTCTACCCAAAAATAGATGAAAAACATCCATAGGAATAACATCACATAATATCTTATAATTATATCCTCCTATCTTAAATTCAACTAAACATTGTTTAGTGATAGTTACCTGATGTCATTTTTGTAGCCATGAAACTATGTATGGGCTTGGATGATCAATCATCTCCAGCTCTAGCTTTTCTACCATCTCTGTAGAAACGAGATTATCTGTGCTACCACTGTCCACAATGACCTTGCATACCTTTTCCTTGGTCTTGCAAGCAGTCCAAAAAAGTTTGGTCCTTTGGATTGAACTCTCCACCTCCCTCTCTGGTGTCAAAAGGACTTTTCGCATCATCAGCGATCTTCCACCTTCAGCGTCTTCTGCCTCAACATCCCGCCTCTTTGCTTTGGCGATGTGAGCTTCTCCACCTTCCTTCTTTTTATCTGGACTCTCGTAAGACTTGTGCCCATTCTTTCCACATGTGAAGCATGTTATTACTCCACCTCTTCCTCTTCCTCTACCTCTAGTACGGGGAAAAGTGTTATTGTCAACATAATCTCCTCTCTGCTCAGTATGATGCCCTCTTTGTTCATCACATTTCCCTCTCTATGAGGTTCCACCTCTCTCAGTTCAGGTCTGAGGTTTCTTCCAGTCCTCTTTGTTCTTCTGACATTTATCCTGGGCAACTAATTTGCCTTTGGGCTGACTTCTTCCTCAGCCTCTCTAACCCTACTTTTGGCTCATCTTCTCTTCCGCTTTCAGAGCCATCTGATAAGCATCTTCCACCGTTCGGATGGTTACCATGATCATCTCATTCTGAATGTCGTATCTCAGGCCATTCAAGTACCTGGCAACCTTTTCATCATCTCTTTCCCGATGACTTGCCCTAATGTTCATTCTATAGAATTCTTTAGTATATTCCTTCATTGTCATCAGTTTCTATCTCAGGTTCTGCATCCTCTCGAACAGAGTAATCTGGTAATATCTGGGGATTAATTTTTCCTTCATCTTCATGATCATTCTGTCCCAACTCTTGATCTTCTGCTTGCCTTTGTAGCATCTGTCAGCTTGTAGTTCAACCCACCACAATGTTGCATGTCCCTTCAATCTTGTAACAGCATGCTTGACTTTCTTGTCCTCTTCGACATATTCATAGTCAAAGTATGTGTCTAGAGATCTAATCTAGTCTAGAAGCTCCTATGCATCCAGATTTCCCTTATAAACTAGAATATCCATCTTCTCTCTTACACCCATTCTTGCAATAGCTCTGATCAAGCGTTCATTTGCTGCATCTTCAGTTGCAACTTCTTCTTCATGTTCAGTCTCAATTTCACTTTCAAAATCACTTAGATCCCCAGCATTGACTGTGCATCTTTGTGATGTCTCCATGTCTTCGATTCTAGCTTGTAGATCACGCATCTCTTTCTCCATGGCTGGATATGTCATCTGCCTGCCTCTTCTTCTCTGCATTTCCCTATCCTATGGTGGATCGGGTGATTTCCTGTCCCTTCTCCTTGGCGGCATGGTGAATTCTTCTTTTTCTCTGCTACAGAAAGCAACAAAACTTTCTGAGCTCTGATACCACTTTGTTGTCGACGCTCGCAACCTCTCAAACCGTAGGTCAGAAGGTCCACATCAACACAGGATCTTTTCCTTACACCAACCCAAAGAGCTTTGCACTGGGTCTTCTATTTTCCTTTCAAAAAATCTGCACCCATAGAAAACCCTCATGAGATCCCCCCTTTGCACTTAGGAGATTGGGTTTTGTGCTTTCACGAGTTCGTAGGTCGAGCGTTGGTCTATTGAATCCCCTATGCTGGAACACAGTCAATGCTGACCTTTTCTCTTTCCTTTTCGAGATTTTCCTTATCGCGATTTCGACAATCGCGATGTCGAGAAACTCGTCTCCTCGACTCCTAAATCCCGATTTTCCGAAACTCCGATACACTCGCGAGCTTTGACTTTTCAACGCCGCTTCACCTCATCGGGACTTCGGACTTCGCAATATCTCGAATCCAATGGCAGTGTTTTCGAAACTTCACTGTCTGAAACCCCAAAATAGCGTGCCACCTGTCCACCTCACTGACTCCTATGGCTCAGCACCATTCTCTTGGCCTTCAATATTTCACGGTTTGGGATATAGCGATTCCCGTTGCAAGGGTTACGGAACTTCAACTCTCGAAATCCTGATACAAGTATCCACGTGTAAATCCCACGGCCCTTGTGGCTTGGATCTATAGTCCTTCCCTTCCTGAGCTTTGAACCTTTAGGAGTACTTGTGGTAACTTCCCCTGCTTCTCTGTGAGATCTAACGGCTCACGGGACTTCGCAGATTCTCCACCGAGAATTTCTACCGTCCATCTCTTCCTCTGAGAGATTGTCTTCTTGCGGTCCGATGTTGCTATGCTTTCCTTTGGCCACTTCGAAGGCTTAGAATACTTTTTGAACTTTTTTTCCAACTTTGAACCTTTCAGAAAATCACTTCACGCACTCCTTGTGGAAGATTTTCAAACGCTTTCAAGTTCTTGAATCCCTTCGACCTTGCGCACTCCTGCAACAACAGTCTCTAACTTCTCTTGATAGGCTCGTAACCCTGATACTTCACTTGGCCTGTGCACTCCTTGCATGGCTTCTGTGCCAACTGCACTTCTGTGAATATGAGAACAAAATATTTCTCTTCTGAGCTGTCAGAGACAAACCTCTGAACACCTTGTCGACGCACTCCTTGCGGACAATTCAACTGCACTCCTTGCAGGAACTCTTGCTCAAATAGAGAAACAATTCAAACTCATTCCATTACCCTTTCCTCTCAGATTTCAGACATTCAACAAGAAATCATCCATACATAGCATCAAAGCAATTGCATGACAAAAAGAGCATAACATTCAAAGATGCATACACAGAGAATATATGAACACCATGAGTATGAATCACAACTTTCTTTGTATTAATTCAGAACTTTTGTACATGGAGTCTTCTACACAGCTCTCTGTTTCTCTTCTATGCTCTCTCTCCAATAATGCTACAATACACAAGGAGGGTGTCTATATCCCGTCTCCCTTTTGCGCTCAAAAACTGTCTAATCTACACATTCAATTCTACCTACTTGCATTAACTACTATAAATGCCTTCTACCTACTAAGGATGAAAGCAAATCGCTCAAGGTCCATTTACATTATACAAGTGTGCTTCCACTTAATGTTTCATTAATGGTTCAAGATATTTCAAAATTTGTGTTGGGTGCCTTTCCAGCTGTCCGATTGTCTCCGCACTGGCTCACTTGAGATGCCCCTGCATCAAGATACGAAGTTGCCTCAAATTATATACAATTGCTAGATAACAATCAAAATAAAGGGGAAACTATGTATATTTATGGAAGGCCAAAATCTACTGGAAACATTGTGGGCTTTATAAATAGTACACGACCAGTGGCAACAACTAAGAAACCGAATTGCATATTTGAGGCACGCAAAGGAAATCGTATATTTGTATGTGCAACAAAAACAATAGTTCTAGGTGAAGAGTTGTTGATCGATTACAACTTAAATCGAATATATGGAGAGGGTGACCATGGAAAGGCACCCACTTCGCCTCAGCAGGTAAATGTTAAATACAGTAAAAAATTATGACTACAACAACTAAATTTCATAAATTTCATTATTATTTTTTTCGTTATTACTGCAATATTTCATTTTATTAATGTTACAGGTGAATTTTCTAACTTTTATTGATTGATTTATTGTGTCAACATATGTCCAGGGTGACCGTGGTAGAAAATCACCCAATACATCTCTCCAGGGTGACCGTGGCAAGGCACCCACAATGCCTCACCAGGTAAATGTTAAATACAGTAACAACTTATGACTACAACAACTAAATTTCTGAAATTTCATTATTTT
>JZKD02S1758114.1:76961-108640 GCA_000966675.3 Picea glauca | reverse complement strand
AATTTATTTGTGTTAGCAGGAACATGTGTGCATTCCTATTGCTAAAAATGTGTCCATGCTTTAGAAAAGTGTGTATGCGTTATTTGAATTTCATTTTTTTTTATAGAGTGACAACTCTAGCATAGGTATTTGTTGATTTGGTTGTCTCGGATTTAGGTTCATGATGAAAAACCTAGTGGTCTAGTCTACAAATACATAAAAACCTCCATTTTTATGAATTCCTCTCCATATATCTATTTTTGACGTTATTTTTCTATAGGCTACATAATTCAGTTGTTGACAAAACTACAGACATAGATAGAGATGGTTTTAACCATTTCTTGAATGAGGTATATCCACCACCAGAGTTATATGCTAAACTAGAGGAGACAGATATCTAAGATCTAAAAAAAAAGAAATTGTTTTGATCATGTTAAGACCCTCTTCCCCTACACTAAAAAAAGACATTGTAATTTTAGGGATATGTTGACTTCTATAATTTAAAAAATATATATAATTAATATTATAAATTTCCAAAAAATACAAACCACAAGAAAAATGGATTCTCTACAATTATACATGTTTTTGGAATAAAATTTCATCATTAAGGTGCTCAGTTAACTCAGGTATACTCAACATTTACACGAACAAAAATATATATTTTTTCTAGATTTACATTACCACTAACACGTCATGAGAGACCATCATTAACTTGCACACACACACACACACATATATAAAGAGAGAGATATCAAATTACATTCATTCCATATATTAATCTAATCTTACTTAATATGCTTCAATGTTATAATAAGATCTTTTGACACCTTCTTTAGGGCTCTTGAAATTTATAATTAATTATTTCTACAATTGTCCAATATTCCAACAACATTACTTCTTATAAAAAAAATACAAAAATATAACATTAAACAAATACTCTTTCAAACTATTAAAATTATAATAATATATAAGCAAATATATATTAAAAAGTTATAATAATTGATATGAAAATTATAATAATATATAAGAAAATATATATTAAAAAGTTTTGAACACTCTGACAAAAACTTAAAAATATAATATCCTGATCCATTCTTTCAAAAAAATTATTGATAACAGTGAACCTTCATAGCAATCTTTTTGAAACCCTAACAAAGGTTTTCACTCAAACTTGTTTCAAAGGTTTTCACGCAAATTCTAAACTACTTAGTTGATAAGAGTGAATCTTCATAGTAACCTTAGTAATCATTTTTAAATGGTAACAAAGGTTTGTATGCAAAGTTCAAACTAGTAGATTCCATAGTATGCATGCAACGTTATCATAAATTTACATTTTCACAATCCATCACCCTGGTTACAAACAATTTTCCAATTCTTGCCTGATCAAAGGTATGTTTCAGCTTTCAGCTACTGGCTCTGCATCTCCACGCTCTGTTGAGCTGTCGAATATGTTTCCTATGCATTGGCGTTGTCTTTCAATCCAATCTATCAATTAAATTGATCTACTTTCTTTTCTTCAAAGAATTGGTTGTTGCTATTATATTGTTATTTTTTTTTATCTCGAATACTTAGTGGCTTTCTATATATATAATACAATACTATTTAAAATAAAATAGGTAAGATTGAAATTTGAAAATGGAATGGGAAGCGGGTGTGGTAAGTCCATCATCATTAGATTGATAGAAGATTCTATGATCCGAGGGTTCTACTCATTGATGGGCAAGACATCGGGAGATTTAATTTAAGGTCTCTGAAACAACACATAGCCCTTGTAAGGTAGGAGCCCACTCTATTTACAGGCAATCTCAAAAACAACATTGCTTATGGTAAAGAGAACGCAACAGAAACTGAGATAATAGAGGCTGCAAAGGCACTCACTTTCACTTAAATTTTATACCTGACATAATTAATTAGTTAAAGCCTTCTCAAAGATTAAATGGTTTCTTAGTTAAAGCTATTCCAAAGATTAAATGGTTTTTTAGTTAAAACTTCTTCAAAGATTAAATAGCTTTTTAAGTAACTTTAATTAACATATTTAGTTAAGATTAATTTTATTTTAGTATTTTTACATAATATAATTACGTCATTGAAGTTTTTTTTTGTTTGTTTAATTACTTTTTCCAGTATATTTAGTTACGCGAATTAAATTAAAGATGGTTTGCTTGCTTTTTTGGAAAGATGAACAAATCAAATTAATTCTCACTCAAGGTTAGTTTGTTCTTTTAGAAATATAAGCAAAATAAATTAAAGAACATTAGTCACTTGATGATTACTAAGTTGCGGGAGCTTACAAGACAATATTTCCACTGAGTAGGCCCATCCAGTGATTGTATGTAGTCACCTGCATCGGACACAAAAAGATGTCGTCTGAGTATATAATGAGTCAATCCCAAGAGATACGTCTTAGACTCTACAATAACGCTTCGAATTGAACAACCAATGAAATGTCAAATAAATATTTTTGAATATTTATGAAAAATAAAATAAATCAATGTTTAATGTATAACTTTGCACAAGATACATGAGTTGTCAATTTAAATTCTTGACGAAGTGAAGGCCACAATGACACCTCAAACTTTTCAACCAATAACAATTTAAAAATGAAAGTTATTTTATAGATTTAAAAATAAAAAAATGTATTTTTATGTAAAATATTAGATTTTCCATGGAATTTTTTTAAGTTAATGAAAATCTATATCAAATCAATAGCAATTAATGTCAAATCAATAGTAAATTCATTGCTATAGTTCTATAACTAGTTATACATTTAACCAAAAATATGAGACAAGATCAATCTAATAATTCTTTATATATCATTTATAAATATTTTGTCAATAATAAAACATTGAAAATGAAATACATTTACTGCCATAAAAAAATAAGAAATCACTAGATTTCATATAAAGATTTGAATAATCTACCTAACTTGTTAAATTAAAACCTTTATATTAAGAATATTTTAAAATGACATTAAAAATATATACAACATATTTAATAAATGAGCTCAAAACTCCATATAAATTATCTATTTTATACATTTAATAAACTAAAACAAACTGTAAAATAATCATTAACCAATCACATTGACTGCCAACCCACACTAATGAGATTGGCTGGAACTGATAGTTATTTTGCCTATTCAATACGAAAATGCGTTGGCAATCTCAAATTCACTTCGTTATATCTCAAATTTATGCCATCCTTCGTTAAAGTAGTGATCAATGCCGGCCCATATCGATGGTGCACTAAATTTGGAAATTGGGAGCTCGAATTAAGTGGCGGGCATAACTCAGCGGTAGTCTTCTCAAGTTGGCTCAGGTAATATTCCAGGGTACTGATCCCCACGTCATCAATGGTATAAATTCCTCGATATGACTCAGGTAATATTCCAGGGTACTGATCCCCACGTTATAAATTCCTTGATAAATATTGCTAGAATTAGTTGCATTTGAATAGGATGGACTAGGGTTCCTTGCGTTATTCCAGAAGATGTTGTGTATGACAAATTGTGGATCACGACCTTGTTCGTATTATCATTAATGATTTAATAATATTTATAAAAAATAAAATAAATTAATATTTAATGTATAACTTTTTACAACATACATCAATTGTAAATTTAAATTTTTGAAAGAGGTGAAAGTTATAATAACAACTCAAATGTTTTAATTAATAACAGTTTAAAAATATAAGTTATTTTATAAATTAAAAAATATATTTTTTATATAAAATATTAGGTTTCTCGTATAATTTTTTTAAGTTAATGGAAATTTATGTCAAATTAATATTTTTAAGTTAATGAAAATTTATGTCAAATTAATAATAATTAATATCAAAACAATAACAAATTTATTATTATAGTACTGCTTTGACAAAAACTAATAAAAAGTTATATAGTTATTTTAAGTTTTGGCATTTTAACAAAAAAATCTCTAATATGGCCAAGAGTATGCCATGAATATACAGTACGGTGACCATAACACAGTATTAAGCTAAGTTTTTACGCGTGAACATATAATTGCGATTCTTTGAAAATATATCTGTCAATGTACAGAGAAAGGTTTCCGTATATTGATGTTACCGCTAAGATGAGGTCCTTTTCCACAAGGAAATATTTCATCTATTTCATCCATTAACAAATATTAATGAGTGTGAACAGGAAGAAATGGATAGGGATAAACTCTAAACTCTTAGTCCATAGCACCAATCCCTTTGTGCATTAGACAATGAAATCTCAGTAAATTCAAGATATATTTGATGCAAATATCACAATAAAACCATGAAATTTTGATGCAAGTTCCACTAACAAAACGCCATGAAATTTTATACTTGCAATGATGGAAAGTGGAAAAACACGGTCACGATCATCCCGAGATCTGGACGAGTATTTTCATCTGCTGAGATAAAGGTAAACAGCATCATCACACCCACAAATGTTCTTTTCTTTCATAACTGCACAACAAACAATCGATTCAAGATATTCGTGTAACAGTATGTTGTCCTCATCAATTTTCGGAGCAGCTGTGATACCATCGATCTATGGACAAAGTTGATTGGCCAAAGCTAATGCATAAATTGTGGTCTTTCTGTTTACTCGTGTAATTCGCATCGTGATAAGTGGAATTGTTTGTGAATGGAATGTTCAATGTTTAGGCGTATGCAGGGTATAAATTTGATGGGCACTTCTACTTATCTATTAAATAAAAATCTTATCTATCAATTAAAATTATTTTTAGTTTTTTTTTTTTTTCAAATTGTTATTGGTATGATTTTTTATATTTTTTTGCTCGTCATTTAAATCAAAATGAAATCATTTAACAAAATGCAATCAAATACATGTATTAAATTACTCCTTTCCGCATATCACTTCTATTTCATTCAGAATTGGTCACTTTTAAGACTTCATTCTTTGTTTTCTCTATGGAGATGGCTAGACCCAAGAGAATGAAAAATCTATGCAGGCTTATCTATGGACTAGATGATCATTCAATTAGAATAACATAACAATATACTAAATACTAACCGATTAAATCACAATATCATAGAAAGAAGAAAGAATTGTACTTGCACAAAAAGGTTACATTTAGTGTGATCAACCTTGATCTTTATCAAAATACATAGCCTCATAGAACAAACAGTTAGTTGCATATTTTAGAAAACTACTCATGCATTTTGCATGCATTATTTAGTCACAAAATCTATATCTAAACACTAACAGACAACAACACTGCATCAATTACCAACATACTCCCCCTTGATGTTGAGAGGGCTCACAATCTGTTCTTGAAGTTTCAAAAACTGGACTTTAGCAACTGCCTTAGTGAAAATGTTTGCAAGTTGTTCTTAAGTCTTTATATAACATAGTTCTACTTCCTTCTTTTGCACCAAATCTCTAATGAAATGATACTTTAAATCAAAATGTTTTGCCCTACTATGATGGACTTGATTCTTGGCCAATTTGATGGCACTAGTGTTATCACAAAATACCACTGTAGGATGAATTCGTTTCTCTCCAATTTCTTCTAGAACTTTTCTAAGCCATAATGCTTGTGTACGTGTGAGGTGATTGCAAGATACTCTTCTTTTGTGGATGAAAGTGCAACGATACTTTGCTTCTTTGATCTCCAAGTAATCAATCCCGAACCAAAAGAGAAGCAATTGCTAGATGTAGACTTTCAGTCATCCAAACTACTTCCCCAATCAGACTCACTAAATCCAACAAGATTAAACCATTTAGACGTGTAGTAATGAATACCAAAATTTAGAGTTCCTTTCACATACCTCAAAATCCTCTTGGCTTCCTTCATATGTATTTCAAATTGTCATGTATCTTGAAACAAGAGAAACTGAATAAGAAATAGTAGGTCTTGTGTGGGATAGAAACATCAAACTTCCAACAACACTTTTGTATGTTGCCTCCTCAACTAGTTTAGCACCATCAACTCTACACAACACAATTTCATGAGCAATTGGAGTGGAGGTTGGTTTACAATCTACCATATCAAATTTCTTCAACATATTTTTTGCATACTTTGTTTGACAAATGAAAATTTCATCCTCATTTTGATAAACCTCCATACCCAGAAAATATTGCATGAGACCCAAATATTTCATCTCAAATTCATTCATCATAGCAATTTTGAATTCATCATTCATCTTAGAACTACTACCCATATATAATAATACATCAACATATATACTTACAATAAGAATACCATTACCTTCTTGTTTGTAGTAAACTGTAGGTTCACTTTTACTTCTATTGAAGCCACTCTCCTGAAAATATCCATCAATCCTAGCATACAATGTTCTTGGTGCTTGCTTCAGGCCATACAAAGCCTTCTTCAACTTGAATACTTGATGTTCTTTTCCTTGCACTTCAAAACCTTGTGGCTATTCCACAAACACTTCTTCTTCTAAGTACCCATTCCAAAAGGAACTTTTCACATCCATGTGATGAATGCTCCAATTCTTCTCAGATGTTAACGAAATCATCATTCTAACAGTCTCTTGTCTTGCTATAGGTGAAAATGTTTCTTCATAATCAATTCCATACCTTTGTGTGAAGCCTTCAGCAACTAATCTTGCATTTTTTCTTTCAACACTCCCATAACTATTGTACTTAGTCTTGTAGACCCATTTAGTACTAATATTTTTGTTGTCATGTGGAAGTTTTGTAAGCTCCCAAGTATCATTCATGTGAATAGAACCTATCTTTTCTTGCATTTCTTGCACCCAAACCTCATTAGTACCTGCATCTTCAAAACATGATGGTTCAAAATCAGCCTTGGAAAGTAAAGAAAAATTTACTGTCTCACCTATTGGATTTTCTTCATGTGTTGGACTTTTACTCCTATAATAAATATCACTTAATCTTCTTACCTTCCTTACAGAACTTGAATTTGATGTTGAGCTTGCACCTGGAACTCAAGAATTAGATGAGGGGATAATTGGTGTATTTGTAGCACTTGGAGCTCAAATATTAGTGGGCTTCTCATTATCAATATCATCAATAATATCCTTATCAAAAACAAATTTAGACATATCATCATGGCATTTTCGATGACCATCCTTCATCAAAAATTACATTTCTTGACACAACAATGCTGTTAGTGAAGGGATTATACAACTTGTAAGCCTTACTTTGTTCACTATATCCAACAAAAATGCATGACTCACTTTTTGGATCTAACTTTTGTCTCTTTTGATCAACTACATGGACATAGGATACAGAACCAAAGACTCTGAAATGATTAAAATTATCCTTTTTTCATACCAGGCTTCATATGGATTCATCATATCAAGTGCACTTGTGGGACATCTATTGAGAATATATACAGATGTAGCAACTACATCACCCCAAAAAGAATTTCTTGATCCCTTGGTTTGTAACATACTTCTTGCCATTTCCACCACTGTACAATTTTTCCTCTCTGTTACTCCATTTTGTCGAGGTGTGCAAGAAGTGGTGAGTTGTACTTTGATGCCATTCATATTACAATAATTCTGAAAATATTTTGAACAAAATTCTCCTCCACGATCAGTCCTTAAGCACTTGATTTTGCAACCTCTTTCATTTTTCATAAGGGCTTTAAACATCTTGAATGTGTCAAAGGCTTCATCCTTAGTCTTCAAAAAATAAACCCAACACTTTCATGAGTAATCATCAATAAAAGTAATAAAATATGATGACTTATCCAAACTCATTGTGTGCATAGGACCACAAATGTTTGAGTGAACTAAATGAAGTGGATAATGGGCCCTCCATGCATTTCCTTTTGAAAATTTCTCTCTTGCATGTTTTCCTTTAGCACATCCTTCACAAATATCCTTCTGTTATTGAACCTTAGGAAAACCATAAACTAATTATTTTGATGTTAGAATCTTCAGACTATGAAAATTTCAATGAGTTTCAAGAGAAGTCTGAGAGAGAAGAATGATTTTCAATTGTTTCTCTTCTTGAGAGAGTTCTTGGAAGGAGTGCAATGAAACGTCTGCAAGGTGTGCATTGACAAGGGGTCTAAGTTTTATCTCAGAAAGCTCAGGAAGGATACCATTGTTCTCATTCTAGCACAAGTGCAGGTGAAGCACAGGAGTCGTGCAAAGTGTGTGTAGGCTAGTTGAAGCCTTAGAATTTATCAACTAAGGTTAAAGAGTGAAGGAATGTTGTTGCTGAGAGTGCACAAAGTCGAAGAATAAAATACACAGAAGTATTTGAAAGATTACCGCAAAGAGTGCATGCAGGAGTCCTCTCGAGACTTGAGGTTGCAATAGAAAGCTCAGGAGGATCAGTGCCTTTGAAGTATTCAAAGGAAGACGAGAAGCTGAATCATCGCACAAAAGGTTAAGTTCCAGTGAAATAACATTGGCTTGTTTCACAGAGATTCATTGAGGAGTGAATCGGACGGTCGAAATTCTTCGTGGAGAACTCGCGAAGTCGCGAGGACTGTAGGACCCAGAGAAGTTGTAGGGTGGATAAAGGTTGGACGAACCCATTACGTTGGTTTCAATATTCAACGTCGATCGTTGATCATGACCGTCAATCCATCAAGATCATTTCGGTAAATTGGGGTTTGTAAGTTTGGAGTGCAAGCCAAATCCCTTGGTCACTCGAACTTTTGAATCACAAAATGGATTATCGTGTTTGAAGAAGAGGCGTAGAAATTTTGGTGATTCAAAATTTTAGAGTTCGGCATTTCGGGGGTCCTGACAACAAGGAGTCGGGGCATAGTAGAGAAAAAATCCTAAAGTTGCGAGTCACGATAGGATTTTAGCATGGAATTTTGGGGTTTCGGCACTTCGAGTGTCAGAAAGCAGAGGAGGCACCGTTTTGGGATCAAGAATTTCAAACTCCCGATACCTGAAAGCCCAAAATAACGCAAGCCATCAGATCGAATGAAGTCTTATAGTCGTTGATCCTGTGGAAGGCACCATTTCGAAGTTTGGGGTTTTGAGGTAGGAGAGGAATGACTGTTGAAGGGTTGTTCAAGTTCCAAAAGCCGGAAAGCTTGAGTGGACAGGTGGCAAAAATCCACATGGGAAACAGAGCACGGTGGGGAAGACAGGTGACGTGTACTTGTCTCTAGGCAGAGTCAATCTCCATTGACTATTTCAGGTATCGAAGGTTGGAGAACCGAGAGACTTGTATCCAGATTCGCGAAGTCGCGAAGTCTGAAACTCCGAATTAGCGAAAAGTTTTGTTGGGGAGCCAACCTTTGTTGAACGCATCAAGGTTCGACATTTCGACAGTTTCGAAGACAAGAGGTTGGGATTCTTTGCTCTATAATTCCCAAAGTCGCGAAACGCGATACAACTGTGGAGGAGGATGCGGCCAAAGTTTTCAGTGTTTCGACATTTCGGGTTTAGGCGGGTTGAAAAGCTAAGAAACAAGACAGCAGGAATCGTGATATTTCGAAACCTGAAATCTCGATTCGGCAAAGGGCGCGATCATATTGTTGGTCAGGAGATTTGGGTTGATGCCTTGTGTTTGATCACGCGGGCATACCTATAAGGACATGTGGAAAACACTATTATGTCTGTGAAGTATTCCCTGAGGGGAAATCAAAGAGTCAATCAGACTCAGGGGAAGATTTGGAATGATCCTACACGAATCTTGGCCCGAGGGTCGAGGTTCTGCATCATTTGGTATCAAAGCTCAGAGAAATTTTTTTGCTTCCTGTAGTAGAGAGAATAGGGGAACATTTTACAGCCATGCTGCCAAGAAGAAGAGACAGACCAATGCCAATGCCTGATCCAGCAAGAAAAATAGAAATGTGTGAGTTATGTGCTAGGCTTGATTCCATGGAGACAACACAGAGGCACAGAGTTGGCATTGGGGATATCAGTGAGGATGAAAGTGAAAATGAAGCTGAAAACGAAGGAGAAGAAGTCGCAGTCGAAGATGTTGCAGACGAACGCCTATTCAGGGTTGTTGCAAGGATAGGTGCTAGAAAAAAAATGGACATTCCAGTGTATGAGGGAAACTTAGATGTTGAAGAGCTTCTAGACTAGATTAGAGCTCTAGATAAATACTTCGACTATGAGGATGTCAAGGAAGACAATAAATTCAAACATGTTGTTACTAATCTTAAATGGCATGCAACACTATGGTGGGATGAACTGCAAGCTGACAGACGTTGCAAGGGCAAGCAGAAAATCAAAAGATGGGATAGAATGGTTGCAATGATGAAAGCCAAATTTATACCCAAGGATTATCAAATCACTCTGTTTCAGAGGATGTAGAATTTGAGACAGAAGCTGATGTCAGTGAAAGAATACACTGAAGAATTCTACAAGATAAACCTCAGAACAGGTCATCGGGAGAGTGATGATGAAAAAGTTGCCAGGTATATGAATGGTTTGTGATATGACATTCAAGATGAGATGAGCATGATGACCATTCGAACTGTGGAAGATGTTTATTAGATAGCTCTGAAAGCTGAAGAGAAGTTGAGCCGGAAGCAAGGTCAAAGAGGCTGAGGTAGAAGTCAAGCCAGAGGCAAAACAATTGCCCAAGACAGAACTTAGAAATCTAAAGAAGAGGGGAAGAAACCTCAAACTCAACATGAGAGGGGAGGAAGCTCACAGAGAGGGCATTATGTTGATAGAAATAATTTTCCTCGAGCTAGAGGAAGAGAAAGAGGTAGAGGCGGTGAAGTAAAGTGCTTTGTCTATGGAAAAATTGGACATAAATCCTATGAGTGTCCAAATAAGAAGAAAGATGGTGGTGAAACTCACATTGCCGAAGCTCAAGGACAGAATGTTGAGACAGAAGATGCTAAGGGCAGAAGATCCTTAATGATGAGGAAAGTTCTCTTGAAGCTGGAGAAAGAGGCAGAGAACCTAGCCCAAAGAAACAGTCTGTTTCGAACTGCTTGCAAAACCAAGGACAAGGTATGCAAGGTCATAGTGGACAGCAGTAGCACAAAAAATATCGTATCTACAAAGATGGTAGAAAAGTTGGAGCTAGAAACTGTTGTACATCCAAGCTCATATAGAGTTTCGTGGCTATAAAAAGACATCAGGTAAATGTCACTAAATAGTGTTTAGTTGAATTTAAAATAGGAGAATATAAGGATGAAATATTATGTGATGTCATTCCCATGGATGTTTGTCATCTATTACTAGGTAGACCATGGCAATATGACAGAAACATGATTCATGATGGGAGAAAGAACACGTACACCCTGGAGAATAATGGGAGGATGCACATGTTGTTGCCGATTAAAAACCAAGAGGTGAAAATAGAGGTGAGCAACATTGTACTTCTCATGAGTGGGAAGGAACGTCTTAAGGAGGTTAAGAAGAAGGAAGACACACAATTTATTGTGGTCAAGAAGCCTAAAATTGTTTTGACCAATACGAGGATAGATGATTTACCAGAAGAAAAACAGGAGTTGTTGGAAGAATTTGTTGATATAGTAGTGGACGAACTACCTTGTTCGTTGCCACCTATCAGGAGTATAAGCCATCATATCGATCTTATACCTGGAGCCAGTTTACCAAACAAATTAGCGTACAGGTTGACGCCGCAGGAAAATGAAGAAGTTAAGAGACAAGTCCAGGACTTGATGGAAAAAGGATTAATTAGAGAACGCTTGAGTCCATGCATTGTTCCGACAGTGCTCAGCCCCAAAAAATATGGAGGCTAGAGGATGTGTACAGACTCAAGGGCGATCAATAAGATTACCATCAGTTACAGATTTCCATTGCTAAGGATGGACGACTTGATGGATTGCTTGAGTGGAGCAATATTTTTTTCAAAGATTGATTTGAAAAGCAGATATCATCAAATTCGGATGAGAGAAGGTGATGAATGGAAGACAACATTCAAGACGAATGAGGGGCTGTATGAATGGCTTGTCCTGCCATTTTCTTTAACGAATGCACCCAGTATTTTCATGAGGCTGATGAATGAAGTCCTGGAGGATTTCATAGGGAAATTCATCATTGCATATCTTAACAATATATTAATTTTCAGTAAACTAGAAGCAGAGAATTTAAAGCATTTAGTTGTAGTGATGAAGATATTACAGCAAGAGAAATTGTTGATAAATGTGAGGAAATCGTCATTTATGAGGAAAAACCACATTTATTTGGGTTTTTTTTATCTCCGCAAATGAGTTGAAGATGGATCTAGAAACGGTAGATGCAATTAAGAATTGGCCATTGTCGAAGAGTGTGTTTGAAGTACGAAGCTTCCATGGTTTGGCAAGTTTCTACAGGAAATTCATCCGAAACTTTAGTGGAATTGGCGCACCAATGATGGATACGGTGAAGAAAAGACATAAATATTTTCACTGGACATAAGAAGCAGAGAAGAGCTTCAACCTACTGAAGAAGAAGATCACGGAGAAACCAATTCTGGTTTTTCCAAATTTTAGCAAGACATTCCAAGTCAGGTGTGATGCGAGTGGATTTGCAATTGGAGCGGTCTTGAGCCAAGATGACAGGTCGATCACATACTTCAGTGAAAAACTGAATGAAGCGAAGATCAAGTACTCAACATATGACAAAGAATTCTATGCAGTCATACAAGCACTAAAGAAATGGAGACATTATTTGGTTCCTAAAGAGTTTGTTTTGTATAGTGATAATCATGCTTTACAATTCGTGACTCAACAGGAGAAGTTGAACCAAAAACATGTTAAATGGGTTGAATTCATGCAAAATTTTATTTTTGTGACTAAGCGTATTTCTGGAACTGCTAACAAAGTTGTTGATGCTTTGAGCAGGAAATGTTTGCTTATGCAGGAATTCAGAGTCCAGACTTTGGGTTTTGATAACCTCAAAGAAATGTACAGGGGTGATCCAAACTTCAAGAAGGCATATGAGGCATTTGAGAATCCAATTCTCAGAGATAGAAGTCAATGGACTGAATACATGATCTAGGATGGATTATTGTTCAGGGGAAATCAGTTATGTATTCCAAAATGCTACATGAGGGAAAACCTGCTAAAGGAAAAACACAGTGAAGGATTGGTTGGACACTTCGTTCATGATAAAACATTCTCAAAGTTGAATGGCTCATATTTTTGGCTAGGGATGAGGACAGATGTTAAAAAATTTGTGGACAGATGCAATATTTGTCAGCACACAAAAGGGAAAAGGCAGAACACAGGGTTATATCAACCATTACCCATACCAGAAAGGTCATGGGATGTAGTGAGCATGGATTTTATATTGGGACTGCCAAGAACACAAAGAGGATGTGATTCGATCTTTGTGGTAGTCGACAGATTTTCAAAGATGGCACATTTCATATCATGCCAAAAAACTAGTGACGCAACTCATATTGCGAACCTGCTTTTCAAGGAAGTCATCAGACTTCACGACTTGCCAAGGAGTATCATTTCTAATTGGGATACCAAGTTTTTTGGACATTTCTAGAGAACTTTGTCGAAGAAGTTGGGGACAATTTTGTCTTTTAGCTCAACATATCATCCTCAAACGGATGGGCAGATAGAAGTCGTGAACAGAAGCTTGGGATATTTGTTGAGGAGCTTAGTGACTGAACACCACATTCAATGGGATCACATTCTGCCATAGACGGAATTTTCTTATAATGACTCACTTAACAGAAGCATAGGGAAGAGTCCATTCCAAATTGTATATGGAATGTAGCCAAGGGGAGTTTCTAAATTGAAAGATTTGGAACAAGTTGAATTTAGGAGTGCTAGTGCAAAGGACTTTGCAGAAGGAATGAAGGAGCTTCACAGCCAAGTTAAGGAGCGATTGCAGATTTCAAGTCAAGAATACAAGTGGAGAGCAGATCAACACAGGCGAGAACTTCAATTTGAAGTTGGTGATTTGATTCTTGTGCATCTGAGGAAGAAAAGGTTCCCAAGGGGAACATATAACAAACTGAAGATGAAAAAGATTGGACCGTGTAAGGTCATAAGGAAATTTGGGGCAAATGCATATGAGATTGAATTACCCGATGGGATCGGAATCTCATTGATATTCAATGTTGCAGATTTGTACCCTTATAGAGCTGAGGAAGCAGAAGAAGAGAAGGAACATAAAGAGATTCAATGGACAAAACAAATGCATGTAGCTGAAAAGTCATAGATGGAAAGCATAATTAACCAAAGGATTAGCAAAAAGACCAAGAGAAAAGAGTATTTCGAATACTTGGACAAGTGGAAGGGACATCCAGTTGAAGATGTCAGTTGGGAAGATGAAGCAGAAATTCATAAGCATGGACAAACCATGCAAGAGCTCATGAACAAGAGTTCATGAAAATTTTCAAGCGAGGGAGTATGATGCAGGAGCATCGTAAGTAGCCAGCCAAGAAAGCATAAGGCGGAAGACAGCTGGAGAAGCGTAGCACACATTTTACACATTTTGAAATGTTTTTGAAAAATTAATGAAGCAGATATTAATGTGATAGCTGGGGAAAGCGTACTTACATTTATATCTTAGATATTGTAAGCAGATCTTGAGCCTTGCTCTCATCTGTAGTATGTAAAGGCATTTATACGTAATTAATGAAAGTAGATAGATTTGGATTCATAGATTAGACAGTTTAGAGAGTAGGAGGGAAAACGGATATAGACACCCTCACCCTTGTATTATTGTATCATTAGAACAAAAGAAGAGAGATTTCATAATTTGTAGAGATGTAGCAGATAGTTATAGAGAAGAACCCATGTACAGGATTATTTGAGTTAATATATGAATCTTTGACTCAGATTTCATGGTGTTATGATGTTTGTTGTTTACATATGTTGAATGGTATGCTTATAGTTGTTTTATTCTCTCTATTATGCCTTTGTTGTTATTCTGTGTTGAATGTATGATTTCATGTTGAATGTATAAAGTCTGAGAGAGAAGAATGAGTTTCAATTGTTTCTCTTCTTGAGAGAGTTCCTGCAAGGAATGTAGTGAAACGTCCACAAGGTGTGCATTGACAAGGGGTCTGAGTTTTATCTTAGAAAGCTCAGGAAGGATACTGTTGTTATCATTCCAGCAGAAGTGCAGGGGATGCACAGGAGCCATGCAAGGTGTGCGCAATCTAGTTGAAGCCTTAGAATTTATGAACTAAGGTTGAAGAGTGAAGGATTGTTGTTGCCGAGAGTGCACAGAGTCGAAGAATCAAATACACAGAAGTATTTACAATAGAAATATCAGGAGGATCAGTGCCTTTGAAGTATTCAAAGGAAGACGGGAAGTTGAATCATCGCTCAAAAGGTTAAGTTCCGACGAAAGAACATCGGCTCGTTTCACAGAGATTCATTGAGTGAATCAGACAGTCGAAATTCTTTGTGGAGAACTCGTGAAGTTGCAAGGACTGTAGGTCCCAGAGGAGTTGCAAGGTGGATAAGGGTTGGACAAACCCATTACGTTGGTTTCAAGATTCAATGTCGACCATTGATCGTGACCATCGAGTCGTCAAGATCATTTTGGTAAATCAGGGTTTGTAAGTCTGGAGTGCAAGTCAAATCCCTTGGTCACTCGAACTTCTGAATCATGAAATGGATTATCGTGTGTGAAGAAGAGGCATAGAAATTTCGGCACTTCAGAATTTCAGAGTTCGGTATTTCGGGGGTCCTGACGATAAGGAGTCAGGTCATAGTGGAGCGAAAATCCCGAAGTCGCGAGTCACGGCAGGATTTTAGCATGGAATTTTGGGATTTCAGCACTTTGGGTGTCAGAAAGAAGAGGAGGCATCATTTTGGGATCAAGAGTTTCAAACTCCTGGTACCCGGAAGCCCGAAATAACACAGGTCATCGGATCGAATGAAGGCTTATAGCCATTGATCCCGTGGAAGGCACCATTTCAGAGTTCAGGGTTTTGAAGTGGGAGAGGAATAGTTGTTGAAGGGTTGTTCAAGTTCTGAAAGCTGAAAAGCTTGAGTGGACAGGTGGTAAGAATCCACGTGGAAAATAGAGTACAGTGGGGAAGACAGGTGGCATATACTCGTTTCCAGGCGGAGTCAATCTCCGTTGACTATTTTGGGTATCAGAGGTTGGAGAACCGGGAGACTTGTATCCAGATTCATGAAGTCATGAAATCTGAAACTCCGAATCAACAAAAAGTTTCGTTGGGGAGCCAGCCTTTGTTGAACGCATCGGGGTTCGGCATTTCGACAGTTTCAAATACAAGAGGTTGGGATTCTTTGCTCCATAATTCCCGAAGTCGCGAAACGTGATACAACTGTGGAGGAGGACACAGCCAAAGATTTCAGTGTTTCAGCATTTTGGGTTTAGGCGGGTTGAAAAGCCGAGAAACATGATAGTAGGAATCACGATATTCCGAAACCCGAAATGTCGATTTGGAAAAGGGCATGATCATATTGTTGGTCAGGAGATTTGGGTTGATGCCTTATGTTTGATCACGTGGGCATACCTATAAGGACCTGTGGAAAACACTGTTGTGTGTGTGAAGTATTCCCTGAGGGAAAATCAAAGAGTCAATCAAACTCAGGGGAAGATTTGGAACAATCCTGCGTGGATCTTGGCCTGAGGGTCGGGGTTCTGCATCATTGAGCATAATTAACACCTTTGTTATTATTACCTTCTTTTAATTTACAATCCCTTTCAAAGTGACCATACCTTTTACGATAATAACACTCAATATTTATTTTATCAAATCTGCCTCTGCCTCTGCCTCTTCCTCTTGGATAATTCTGATTTTGACCTCTACCTTGGCTTTGGTTTATTTTGTTGCTAGTGTTGGCATCTTCATTCTTTGTAATTTGCAATTTTGAAGAAAAATCATTCTCGCCACTTTATCCAAAAGAATCTATCAATGTTTCTTCATGAGACATAAGATATCCAACTAGGAGATCAAATTGAAGAGTAGACAAATCCTTGCTTTCTTCAATGATTATGGCAACATTGTTCCACCTTGGTGTTAGATACCTCAACACCTTTTTAATCAAAACCTATTTGTCCACAATTTCTCCAAGAGTAGTCATCTTATTGACTACATCTTTTACTCTCGCACAATATTCACTTACATTTTCATCTTCTTGCATCTTCAAATTCTCAAATTCTCTTTTCAATGTCTGTAGCTTGACAACTTTGACTTGATCACTGCCTTGGTAAGCTTCTTGGAGATTCTTCTAGGCATCCACTGCTGTCTTTGCACCTGCGATTCTTGGAAACAAACTTTTATCAAGAGAAATTTGAATATGAAATAAAGCTTGAGCATTCTTCCTTTGAAATTCCTTCTTAGCTACTCTATCATTTGCATTAAGAGTGGTCCAATCCTCTGGATTTGCATAACCTATTTCTACAATCTCCCATAGATCTTTCCCTATCAAAAACGTCATCATCTTGATGCACCAATAATCATAATCAATTCCATTAAATTCTTGAATGGGCAATGAATTAGAGTTTGACATGGTTACCCTAAAACAATAACCAACTCTGATACCAAATGAAGGATCTATGCAGGCCTATCTAAGGACTAGATAATCATTCAATTAGAATATCATAAAAATATACTAAATACTAACTGATTAAATCGCAATATCATAGAAAGAAGAAAGAATTGTAATTGCACAAAAAGGTTACATTCATTGTGATCAACCTTGATCTTTATAACAATACATAGCCTCATAGAACAAACAATTAGATGCTTATGATTGAACGCTTACACCAATTTGTTTTAGAAAAATACTCATGCATTTTGCATGCATTATTTAGTTAGACAATCTATAAAGAAAACTACAAATGGATTGATGGATTGCATCATGTCAGATGATTGACAAGACTGCATCAATTACCAACAGAGAATATCCCAGCCTCATGAGGAAGACATTTAAAAACACATGTGGAAAGGTATTTAACATGTGGATTTCGGAAAACCAAACATAGTAATAAAACAGGTGTGAAAGAAGGTGTTGACAATGCTCACTCCAATTGAAATTTAATACTAAATTTTTATGAGCCTTACCTATATCTGTAGTTGCATGGTTCTGGTCAATTTTCATGAATCCTGATCTTTTCTTCCCTCTCAACCTTCACTTTTCAATCTACAAGATGTGATAGGGTCCAAAAAGACCTCGTGACTTGTGAAAGTGCAAATGCTAAATAACTTATGTTATAGAATTTATAACATGTGCTATGCATGCAAACTCTGCTATAAAATTATAGCATGTGCTATGTTGTAACTTGTATTATAAATTCTTTACACAAAATTCATCTTTGGAATTTCAAAAATTGTGTAAAATTCCATGTTCCAATTTCAGAAATTGTTACTTATGTTCAAATTGAAGGGATTTTTCGAGGACACTAATGTCCAAAAAGTCAAGACTCGTCACCCACTATGGGTGTGACCTATTATTACTTATCTTTGATACAACCTATTATCTAAATATATTATATATAAATATATGGATATAAGGCAATAAATTTTGCCCCGTGAACTTATTGTAAATTTTAAATTTAACTGTACTTTGACGATTAAATTTTATAGATATCGATAAATAAAAAAACACTTCTAGACGTCTAAGGACGTGTTAGTCGACAATATTAATCAACCATGGAAATCGCTTTTTATTTCCAAATTAGGTTCAAAATATTTATCCCTAATTTGTAGTATTCCAACATTATTTTTTCCCGTAAAGAATTCCAGAGTTCCACATATAGTAACAACATTGAACATTCCGATCCGAAATTATTTAACTTATCATGATGTAATAGACACCAAGGTTCATGAATTAGTTTTGGTAAATAAACTTTGTCCATATACATTATTGGTTTTATTTATTTAAATTTTTTTCCCTAATTTATATGACAATATTTATTAAATGCATATTTATTAAAAATGTCGGAAAATAGACATTTATTTACATGTCAATCAATATGTTGAACACTCTATGTAATCAATGTAATCATATAGATATAAATATGAGAAGTTGTTTTTAAGATAGACAAACTACCTTGATCATGCAATACTCAACCTTACACCATTATAGGAAGCATCTAGTTGGAGAGAATCTCTCACATCCAACTAGTTAGAGGGCTTTATACAAACTAGGAATAGGCTCTCTACATAGATACCAACTCTTTCTAATATTGACAAATAAGCATTACAACATACTAGATCACACCTAAGACAAGTAGAAGTTACATATTCACACACTCCCCCTAGGTTTACATCAACATCTTCTCCTCTGTAGCAAATGCTCCATCATAAATTGAAGAACCTATAGATCAACAAAGTCTATCTCTGGTCCATCCAAAAACTTTCATATTGTACCTCGATCATACAAACACCACCAAACTGTCAACGTTCATATAAAGAAACAACCATCCACCAGGATACATGGGTAACTAACCATTGTAACCGTCGATCTAATTTGATGTTCCTTCAAGTACATGGTTCATTCAACCTGTTGATGAATGTAGAACTTCACCTCCCAAAGTCTTCCAAAAAAAGAATTCCCAACCTATTACATTCATTTGCAGTCTTACTGCATTCAACCTATTTCATTAATTTGCAGTCTTCCAACATTTTTTTTCCCAAAAAGAATTTCACATATAGTAACAACATTGAACATTCCAATCCAAAATTATTCAACTTATCATGATGTAAGACACACCACATTTCATGAATTAGTTTTGGTAAATCAACTTTGTCCATATACACTATTGGTTTAAATGATTTATTTTTTTTTCCCTAATTTTATGTGACAATATTTATTAAAAATGTGGGAAAATAAACATTTATTTACACATGTCAATTAATATGTTGAGCACTCTATTTAATTAATGTAATCATATAGATATAAATATAAGAAGTTTTGTTTCAAGATAGACAAACTACCTTGATCATGCAATACTCAACCTCACACTATTATAGGAAGCATCTAGTTGGAGAGAATTTCTCACATCCAACTAGTTAGAGGGCTTCATACAAACTAGGAATAGCCTCTCTACATAGATATCAACTCTTTCTAATATTGACCAATAATCATTACAACAACATATTAGATCACACCTAAGACAAGTAGAAGTTATGTATTCACACACTCCCCCTTAACGACTACTTAACATAATATCGCAACGGAGGTTTACGTCAACATCTTCTCCTCTGTAGAAAATGCTCCATTATAAATTGAATAACCTATAGATCAAAAAAGTCTATCTCGCGTCCATCCAGGCACTTTCATATTGTACCTCGATCATACAAACATAATCAAACTATCAACATTCATATAAAGAATCAACCATCCATGAGGATACATGGGTAACTAACCATTGTAATCGTTGATCTAATAGGATGTTCCTTCAAGTACATGGTTCATTCAACCTATTTATGAACTTCCCCTGAATGTAGAGCTTCACCTCCCAAAGTCTAAAATCAATACGATAGTCCACCCACGGTGTTAAATAAATCCATCGTAAAGGCTATTGCACTACAATAGACAAGTTATCCAAGTCATCGGCGACACATAGAAAAGGGGTAAACATGCCTATAGGCTATCGAGGTCTTAAATAACTATCCCCTTTACATGTTACATACATAAATATAGGTACATACATTACATACCCCACTCATACAGATGCATGATAGGTACAAAATCAAACTTCTCAAGGACTACTACATAGAATAAAAAACATGGCATCATAGACTTGTTACAACTACAAAGTGTGATTAAAATATGATCAACACACCTTACAATATTTACCTCATTTTACTTTATTTCTCCATCTTATGACTGGATAGATCTTCCTTATGCATCTTTGTCAAAATATTTCTCTTCTCATACTTCATCACGAGTCTATATTTTGCATAATTCTTCATGTCTTCATAACGTATGGTATTTAGTGATTCCTACAAACAATTTTGAATAAAACTTGTCTATTGTTGGAATGACCAGTTCCAACATAGACTCAAACTTGTGACAATAGTTGATTAGACTAAATGTCTCTACAATGACAACCTAACTTTTCTTCCAACCAAAAATGACATATTCTATGTTCAAAACATCTTAAGACTCCATAAATTGAAAATTGAGGTGTCAGGTAACACCGATCATGCACCCCGAACTTCTCAAACATTTACATGACTTTTTTATGAGCTTTCAATTCACCATTATGACCTCTTAATGACCTAAACACATGCAATTTGACTCAACTTCCCATTAACAAGACACATCTCTACATGACCATTCCAAGAACCTTTAAGATATCATCTATGACTCTTTATTGATTTGATCAACAAGAATCATAGAGAATATTTTAAAGGTGAATGGAATTGTCATGTGGATTTATTTCTTTTCAATGTGAGGTTGACTCAAATTGCATGTGTCTAGGTCATTAAGAGGTCATCGCGTTGAATTAAAAGTTCATAAAAGTTTACGATTTTTTTTTGTAAGGGGTGTTAACTTGAACATGTAGTGGATGGAAACCAAACATATGAATGATACCTCAGATTCACTGAGAACCTATTGTACTCTAGGGCCAAACACCAACATGATTATAAATACTAAACAACTAATCATCCTATGGGCATATTTCCATCTACCAAGACACCCATCAATGAGCTTGGACACACCAAACAAACTATCCACTCTCAAAACAATCTACTCTACTCTCCACATGTTCCTAGGCCCTCTTGTGAGGAGTTCAAGCCCATACCTTCTCTGATACCCTATTAAAAATGGGGGAGAGTAGACATTTATTTATGCACATCAAACAATATGTTGAGCGCTCTATTCAATACATGTAATTGTACACATATAAATACAACAAGCTCTGTCACAAGGTAGACAAACTACCTTGATCGTGAAATCTATCTAGTCGAGCTAATACCTCACACCATTCTAGGAAGCATCTAGTTGTGGAAAATCTCTCACATCCAAGTAGTTCCAACAACCTCCTACAAGCTAGGAACAAAATCTCTATGTAGATACCAACTCTTTCTAATAGTAAGGTCAATAGCCATTACAACCACATATGAGATCACACCTAAGATAAGTAGTAATTACATATTCCAAGAACATTTCTATAGTATTGGATTATAGAGTACATAGCTATTCTTAAGATTTAAGATAAATTTATGTTAGTTTTATAATTACTCCATCTAATATTTTACTTTTTTAAGGCTAAAAAAAATATTATAATTTAGGAGTTAATTGATAGTGAGGAAATAAGTGTATGATTTTATACATGGAGATCTAAGATAAATTTATATTGAATTAATTTTTAAAAGTTGTGATGTACATAGTTGTTTTTAAGGCCACAAAACATATTATAATTTAATGGTCAAATGATAGTGAGTAAATAATCTTATGATTGTATACATAGAAGTTTAAGATGAATTTATACTAGTTTAATTTTTTAAAAGTTGGCCTGTAATTAATTATTTTTTTCTTTTAAAAAAATGTTTCTTAAGAAAAACATTTTAAGTGACAACATTTCCTCACATTAAATTGTAAAGTAACATTTTCTCACATTAGATTGTAAAGCAACGTACTACTCTATAAAAAAAAAAAAAAAAATCTATAAAAAAAAATCACATAATTTTTCATAGAAAAATTACCATTTATTTTAATTTTTTAAATAATTTTTTAAGATGTAAATAATTTATGTTTTTTTTTAAATAAAATAACACACAATACTCATTTATTATGGTTATTCATTGTTTTTTATAAAACAAAAACGTTATTTTTAATAATATATAATATATACCCTTATTCCCTTCTGGATTTGAACCTGTGACCTCTTAAGAAGAAATACATGTTCTTATATATTTCAAAAGAAAAACATTATACACTTAAAAAAATATGCATTCAAATTTTTTTACATAATTATTCACTAAAAATATGTATTGAGTAGACCTAATGGTTAAAAACATGTGTTTCCTCTTAAAAAATTGCACGTGTTTAAATTGTTGGGAAGGAGATCTCATACACCAATTTTGATACTTAACTTGAAGTGACCTTAAAATAATTATTATTATTATTATTATTATTATTTCTTTATAAAAATTCCTTACATAATTATCCAAAAAAACAAAAGCCATTCAAAGTTCCCTTATATTTATAAATGAATAATTAGTGTTAAAGTCTTATCACTACTATGTAATATTAATATCTATAACTACAAAATTGTCAAAGTTTCTTTATTATTATTATTATATTTTGATAATGCAACCTAATAAAATTGGCAACGTTACTTTATTATTATTATTATATTTTGATAGATAAATATTAAATATAATTTTTTTATTAAAAAAAATTATAAAATATAAATTTAAAATATTAAAATTTACAAATTAAAGATAATATTTTAAACTCCAGAATGATTCCGACGCCATTGATAGTCAACACCAAGATGTTTTCCAGGCCATTACTGATCAGGGGTGACCCATACCACGTGTAGAGCAGAGAATTTAGCAGAGCTATTGCATATGGGAACCATCGGTTTTTTATCACTCTCCTAAATGTGACGCTGCATAAAAACATTCAGAACTTTGAATTATAATTCAGAATATACTTCTAAAGGGAGATACTTGTAATAAAAGTGATAGGTCTCACATTGGCGCTCCATACAATAGCAATGAAGCCGCGTTTCCTGCTACATAAAACAGTACAGAGTGCTTCCGTTTTTAGCCATTAATAAGTAACAACCAGATCAGCTCAAATCTCAAATCTATGTAACAAACGAGAAACCTAAAATGCAGCGAATGAAATTTTGTTTTCAAGGTAAAGAATGGAGAAGGGGAACAAGCACCTAGAATGCCGACCGCAAAAGGTAGGTAGTTAGTCATTTTTTCTATGTGAAAAAATCTAAGAAAACCCAAATTGAAGTGCGAGGGAGGAGTGGGGAACGAGACAGAGGAATGGAGGTATTGCTGCTCTCTGAATGGTGCAACAGGCAAAGGGATTCAGGAGGTATTGCTGCTCTCTGAATGGTGCAACAGGCAAAGGGATTCAGGAGGTATTGCTGCTCTCTGAATGGTGCAATAGGCAAAGGGATTCACAGGGGAATGGAGGTATTGCTACTCTCTGGAGGTATTGCTGCTCACTGAATGGAGGGATTCAGAATGATTTATAGGGCTGAGACACTCCCTTTCGGTTTCTTCACCGCCCACATGTCTAAGAAAACCCAAATTTAAGTGCCAGGGAGGAGTGGGGAATGAAACAGAGGAATGGAGGTATTGCTACTCTCTGAAAGGTGCAATAGGCAAAGGGATTCACAGAACAATGGAGGAATTGCTGCTCTCTGAATGGTGCAATAGGCAAAGGGATTGCTGCTCTCTGGAGGTATTGCTGCTCTCTGAATGGAGGGATTCAGAAAGATTTATAGGGCTGAGACACCGCCCACATGAGGTCATCACATGTCTAACCAACGTGGAAAGAAGGAAAGGAACCATTCCAACCAGCTCAAATCTGTCATTTATCATTACGTCGCTGCCATAGGCGTGACTTGTGTCTTTCTATCTATTTTTCAAGCAAGCTATTTTTCTACCTGAGCACCATCATCATTGATATCTGGGTAAGTTTTCGTGCCGCCGCTTTTACTGTACTGCCTAGAAATTTCAAGCAAAGGTAATAATATTTATCTTTACTTTTTCCATTTTATTTTATTTTATCTTTATTTTTTGCATTTTATTAAAGAATGGACAAAATGAAAATAATTTGGTGTTGCAATAGTTTTCAAAATATGGGAAAGTTGGGAAGGTGGATAGAATATCCTTAAGTAGAAGTTTCTCTCAAACTTTCAAATTTGCAGAAAACTTGAAGTTGGGAGCTATAATAATATATATTAAAAAAAAATTTAAAATATTTTAGATTAAGATGCATAGAAATATTGATACATTTTAAATCTTATTTCAATAAAATTGAAGGTCGATAGAAGACAATGTTTCTACTATTACAACAACTACAATATTGAAATTACTAATTTAATTTATGCTAATAATTATATGAATATATTTAACACAATACTAAAATTTTAATATCCATAAATATTCCATTAGAAAATGAGAAACAAAATTGAAAATACATATATACAATTTTAACATATTTTTAAAATTAAACTTTAATGGGAGGACAATCCTACAACAAATACATGAAGCAACTAGCTGAAACCAGAAACCTATCCATCCTTCACCCATATATATATAAACTTTAGGGTATTGATTTTTAAGACTTTCATGTTTAGTTTGGGCTTGAAGGGAAACATACATGCATTAAAAGTTTTTCATATCCACAACTATAAAGTGAGTATTATTAAGTTTTTTTACTTAACTAATTTACATGTTGTTTAGTCTTAGTTTTATAGTGATATTTTGAATAAATATAATGAAAATATTTGTGAGAAATTATGGATTTGTAATAATGGAATAAATATATTTACATTTTAATTTAATATAATTCTAATTTAAATCTCTTCTTTTAGGATACTGGTTCCCAAGCTCCCATTTCTTTGATGTTAAAGCTCCCAAAAAGATCTCAAGTTACCAAAAGAGTTACCGACCAATTGGGGACGTTCCCAACTAGGACTTGGCTCATCTTAATGGCAGGTCCCATTTTGGAGATTTTGAGTTCAAAACATTTCAAAGTCATTTGAGGCATCAAACATCACTTTGTTTTAGGTAAAAAACTTATGAGAGTAGCTCTCAATACCTCCACTTTTTTCTAGATCTTTCCAATGGTGCAAAAATCAACTCAATCACACTTCATACACCAAACTATGTCTCGTGCAAGTTGGCCTACCTTGTTGAACACCATGGTTATCAAGTGGATGCCACACTAGCCCCCATTACTCACACATGTGGGGCTAGTCTCATGTGAAATTTCAAGAATATTCTAGAAGTTCCAAACCCTAACTCTAATTGAGGGTTGAGGCATGCAAAAACCCTAACCCTAAACGGTTATCAAACTACGTTAAATATTAGGCCACTAGGAAGAGAGGGATTTCCATTCTTTTAGCAATGTACTTGTTCCCCATGAAGAAGATTATGTCAAGGCCATTCAAGTCACTAGTGTCAAAGGAAACTCTCTATAGTGAGTGCCCCTTTCTTTTTATTTTCATTTTTATAAGTGAAGTAAAGAAAGGAGATCATATGCATCACCATCTAGTTGGGTTTTTTGGTTTCCCATGTCACATTTTATGTTCATTTGAGTGATTAATGTGTTCATTTACTTGTTCTTTCATTTTTTATTTTACTCATTTCCATAAATTTGAGCATTAATCTAGTGATAATAAATAAAGGATCTAAGGAAATAAATTGTTTACTAAAATATTTCAAAATATTGCAAGATCTATTGTGACAAAGTGTTTTATTACACTATCCATGGTAGTTAACACGTCAAAATACTTTTGCATCTTTGATGTTTTTTATCTTAAGGGTGTCTCCACTTGCAATAATCATTTTTTTGGTAAACATCCTTAATATAAATGCCTATGTTTTTGTTAGCAAATTCAACAAGCTATATAAATTATTCAAATCTCCATGTTGAATTGAGTGTTTTTTTTCTTGTGATACCATCTTTGCTTCCACGAGTAACCTTATCTTATCCTTATGGATTATTTTGATAATATATATATATATATATGTAAAACATTAACACACTAATTATGCATAAAATATAGAGCCTTTGTGCCCCTATTACATGTTTCTCCACACAAAAGTTTGAACTATAACTACAATCAAATTCAAGGCCCAGATACTTGTAGGAAGCCATTGCTTCCAATTTTCCACCATAAAATGTGATGGTTGTAACCTAATAGTGAGTAGTTATTACCATTTCTTTTATTTTTTCCACATTAACTTTTTATTCATAGTAAGTGAAAAAATTTGTCGAGGGCATCAAGATGTCTAGAGACTATCTTTGTGCATTATCACTAACACGACATCATCTACCTCCTCCCTCATTCTTCTCGATCCAATATTCAAATATATCTATAAATATGTCAAATAATGTTGGAGAGAGGGGACATTCTTGTTTCATGTTCATATTACTCTTGAATTTGACTATTTTACTTAGTGTTTTTTCATTTATGGGTACACCAAATACTACAATATCTTTTTCATATAAGTAGAAAGTAGCTTCTCTCTTATCAAATGAAATTCCTACTTTCTCCATTCTTTCCCAGAGGATTTAGAAGTAGAAGGAGGTGTGACATTGTTTTATTTTACCCATTTTCTCATTTTTCTAGTTAGAATGAGGCCAAATAGCTTGACAAAGAGGTGGAAATTCTCACATTATTTATATCACCGTCTTTGAGAATAAGTGATAGTGTACTAACTCTAAACCCATGCCATCCATGTGGCTTAAATGAATATATCCTTGAAGCTCATAAAAAGGTGAACCTTCCCATTTGATCATTTAAATGTTAAACTATGAGGTGCATGTGCACTTTGGTTGGCATGGATACTTCATATATATTTATATATATATCCTTTCCTTTCCTTTAGTGTATTTTTCATATAGTTCACATAGATATGCAATCATTTCTTCTTCATCTATCCCATTCCACCAAGAGGACGATGAACGAAAAAACATTGTTTATTTGTATTCATTCATTCAATATGTCTCTTGGTTTAAAGTAGTACTTGAAAGTCTTTTTTGTTGAAGATATTGCTTACAATAGAATTGGTTAGCGATTGGTTTAGATTTGTTGGAGGTTGTTGAGATATTCTCTCAACCTCTCTCTCAAGTTTAGAATAAATTGGATTTTGTTTAAATGTATTTATATTGTGTGTATATTATTAATGAAAAGTGAAATTTTGTGTGCATACTAATTTTCTTATTTCGTATCAGAGATGAGTACTATGGGCTCAACTCCCTTACAGGAGTGACCAGGAGAGTAGTATAGTTTGGAGTGATGAATTTTTCAGTTTTGTGTGAGACGTTGCCTACCATTGCTATATGTTGTTGAAATCCTATAGGAAATTGTTGTCCGCCTGAGTTGTTGTTGTTCATTGACTGTCGGTGTGTAGGAGCTGCACAATGCATTTTTTTTTCTGCGATCAATAGAGGGTCATGTGATTTTTGGACATTACCGTATATATTAAATCAACCCGTGTACTATGAAGGAGTTGTTGCTGTTGTCCAAAAGAGAAGACTCGACATTTTTTTTTTAAAGAAGATATAATATCCCCAAAGACAAGCCCCAGTTATATTTATAAATTGTAAACATGTTTATAGGCTAGTGAGCCAAGTGTATATAAGCTCATGGGCTTATGTGTTTATTAGGCTGGAGAGCCTAGGTGTTAAAGGCTAGGAGCCTGATTTTGTATATGTAATTATGTAGATCATTAATAAAATATAAACATCGTTGCATGTAGGCCGACCATGAAGAAATAGTGATGGGGGAATAAGCTTCCACAAGGTTTGGTAAGGGAGGAGGCTAAGTGTTTGGGCCTAGGGGCTAAGCTAGGGGGCTTACCTCTAAAGGGGATAATAATTTATTATTATTTCCTAAAGGCTAAGGTGGACAATTGACCAACCGTTGTCCTAAGTACCTTGAAAAGGAACGTATGCTAAGTGGAGTGCATGCATCTCTAGGAATACGGGTGTTGACCTGGGCTCATGCAGTTAAAGCTAAAGAAGTCATCCGTGTTGGGGGTTTTCTCTCCCATTCTCTCATCCTCTGCCTAAGTTCGCTAGGATCGGGGGAGTCTGAACCGTTTTGCCTCTGTGTCTACCTCTGCATACCCGTGCATAGTGAAGGAAACCCTCACAGGAAGGTTGTTCGTTTTCCATTCTCTTATCCTCCGTCTGAACCCAGTGAGAACACATGGACTGATACGCATCTTCTGTGAAGCCCAAGCATCACGTATTTGTTTGTGTCGTGTGTGTCATAACTATTGGTTGTTGTGGCCATGCAGTTCCTTGGTTGAGTGTGGCTTGCTGCCATCATTTGCTCCTTGTTGAGCCTTGTTGTTGTCCTCACGTGACTGGAACTGAGTCGAAGACTGGCTAAATAAGTGGGTTCCCAGGCCCATGGTTGAAGAAGGAGGTTGTCATGCATGTATGCAACATTTTCTCTAGGCAAAGGAGGTGGTTTTGGTTGAAGAAGCAGGTTGTCAGGCCTATGTGCAAAACTCTCTCTAGGTGAGGGAGGTGGTTGTGGTTGAAGAGGAAAGTTGTCAGTCCTATGAGAAACTCTCTCTAGGTGAGAGAGTGTGTTGTGGAAGTGAATTCTCCTGAAAGGGGTCCCGTAGCTACTATAGAGCTCCGAAAATTTCGGTCTGACCTATTGTTGGAGCCCAAGGTAAGGGAGGTGAAGCAGTTGATGGATTGTTCTGTGTGACAGTGAAGGTTTATACTCTTAGGATGGGACATGCATGTGGGGAATGAAATTATGTGAGAAGTGGGCATAAGTGGATCCTGGGGGAGAATCTTTCCTCATAAACTATGTGTCTTCCTGTTGACCTTGCCTAGCCTAGGATTCACTTGCTTGGTGGAGCTTAGTCCCAACTCGAGGGTGACCTACTGCTGAGAGTGATGAGCAATGTGGTCTATGGCTAGGAGGTTCGTGGAAGGTTTGCACGAAGTTGGTGGTGTTATTCAATTTGAAAGATAAGTATCATTTATGTGCTTAATTTTATGTTATGCATGCCTGTGATGCTTGAATGTTATCATGTATTATGTTGCATATATGAATTATTGTCTATTACATTTGAATATGTATGGTAGTTTTAACTCTGTGTTATGTGTTTTATTTCGATTAAAATGCATGATATAGATTTATATGTGAATGTTCTGCATTGTAGTGTTACTCGGCCTGTTGAATGGTCGGGGACGTTATAGTTTGGTATCATAGCTAAGTCAGAGCTGAGTAGTGGCATTTCTTGGCCTGTTGGTGGCTGGGGATGTTACAATATGGTATCAGATCTTAAAAGGCAAAGTTTAGGTTGTGTTGGTAGCATTGCCCGGCCTGGTGTTGGTTGGGGATGTTACAAATTGGTATCAGAACATGGTTTCGACATTGAGCCTAGATGGGCCATGTTAGTGGAAATTGAAGCAAGAGTTTCAATAGGAGTTGTTGTATAAATGGACAAAACTCAAGTTCTGACCCATGGTTTCAACGTCGAGCTTGGATGGGTTGGGTAAGTGGTCATTGGAATCAAGGTTCAAGTGGAAATTGTGTCTGGAGGAATTGATTTCGAACCTCAGAACGTTCCTAAGTGCCAAGACGTTACCTTAGCCATGATAAGAAGCTCAAGAAGAGTAGCAGTATCGTAAAACCACGATAGAAGTGGTGTTGGACAAGAGAGTAATGGGAGCCATAGGATTTGTTCGAAAATCCTTACGACAGTCAGATCCGGAGAGTGTGTAGAAGACCCTTCTAAATGTTGAATTTAGGAGAACGAGCACATAGTTCTTAAGTCTTTCGGATCTTTCAAAGTTCAGGAAGAGTAGCAAGGTCAAAATGTCGAAAGGGAAGGTCCCTTTGTTTGGAAGGAGAACAGACGAGAATCTATTTGAAAAGAGTCCATAGTTTGTTATGACCGTTGGATATGGGAAAGAGTGTGGGAGTTAACCCTTGGATCCATTCATATTTCGCAAGTTCAGTGAATTGAATGATTTCATCGTAAGCGAGGTAAAATTCCCGAAGTTACGAAGTCCCAAAGCGAGTTAGGGACCATTCATCGTCAAGGAGGACATGTGGCGTAAGCCTGTAGACTTCAGGTAAAGACCCAAAGTAAACGTCAACTATCAAAACATCCAAATTAAACGTCAGTCGTTGGATCCACAGGACAGGTAATGTAAGCCTATAGACTCTGGGTAAATACCTGAAGTAAACGTCAACTGTCAGAACATTCAAAGTAAACATCATATGTTGGATCAAGAGGATATGTAGCATAAGTCTGTGGACTCAGGGTAAAGATCCGAAGTAGGTCCTAGTCGTTGATCGCCAGGAGGAGCACATGCCGATAGATCGACGTCTCCATGTGAATTTCACTGGGGTCTCAGTTGAGAATTGAGACTGTTGAACCTTGAAGTCCCAAAGTAGAAGAAGCACCGTTGGATTAGGAGGACGTGTGGCAGACGATATACCATTTCGGAGAAATATCTCCGAAAGAAACGAGAGGTTGAGAACTGAAACTCCCAAAGGCCGGATTCGCAAAGGAAATCATAGCCGCACATATGTACTAATAGGTGTCAGCAGATCTTGCACTTGGGAATATAGCTATTGAGGAGGAAGCGAGAGTTGAGAGTTGAAACTCCCGAAGACCAAAAATTCAGAATCAATCTTAGTCGTTGGTTTGGAAGAAAGCTACGTGCTGACAGATAATGGAGGTCTGGGAAGGCACGTGAAAGATAGGAAAAGAGGATAGATAATAGTCGTTGATCATGGATCATCACCACAAGCGAGAGATTGACGGTCGGGAAGAATTATGGGGCCAGAACATACTTGGATATTAATTTTCCTTGAGCGGGCCGCAGTTGAAACCACGGTATTTCCGAAGGCATACGTGGTGCTTTGTAGTGAATTGCAAGGAGAAAAGAAAATTGGCCTAAAATGACCCTTGGATGCTCCCGCAATCGCATGTTTTCATAAGGTCATATCTTAGGGCCATATGAAGGAAGAGGCTAATGAAAAAGGAGATAGCGCCTGAAACTTGATGTTTCAGAAGCACGTAGACAGAGGTCGCAGGTATCATAGGACCTACGCCTTAGGAGAAAAGGGGTCATGTTTATAATTGTTTTGGGTTCAATAAGGATCCCGAAGGGTCTATCCGACTCAGAAGGAAGAAATATCCTAGACCTGGAGGT
>JZKD02S1758114.1:24993-40506 GCA_000966675.3 Picea glauca | reverse complement strand
TCTAGATGACATATGAGGGTCCTCCAACTTCGTAAGGCCATAACTCTCAAACCGTGAGGAGTTATGTGATGTTCCACATACCACTAGAAATTGAATGACATGTAATATCCATATAAAATAGTATTATCATAACATATATCATAAATCATACCGTTATCCATCAAACAAACTTGGTTCCATTACCGAAACTTGGGAACTCTCTAACCGTGAGGAGTTATGTGATGTTCCACATACCACCAGAAATGGAATGAAAAGCACTATCCATATAGGATATTTTACCTAACAAATTCATTTTCCTTCATCTCATTATTCCACAATTAAGCATGGGTTCTCTTACTCTGCAAAGCATCTTCCCGTGAGGGATTTCACCATAAGGGGACCACTTTGGAGTTCATCCATCTTTACTTCTTATAAACCATGACAAGACAATAATGAGTCATATTTACATCAAAAAATATTGGGTCCATTACCCAAACCTTTGTGCTGCGGGGCTTTCTTCAAGGGTTGACATCAATGACAACCAACCTTAATCAACAATCTCCCCCTTTGGCATTGATGGTAACACTGTAATGCAATACTGAAATCATATCACTCATGATCCCCCTAGAACGATGCCTCTATCCTCTATATCTGATAAATTTGCCTCTATCCTCTGCATCTAATAAATCTTCTCCCCCTGGAACCATGCCTTTGTCCTCTGCATCTGATATATCTCTCCCCCTTTGTCATCAATGGAAAAGGTATCTTTCCATCCGGAGCTACTCCCCTTGACTGAATTGTTCTCTTATGGTGCTTCCTCCTGTACATCTAAGACACATAAGATAAGAATTCAAAAATCATGTAAAAAGCATTCATTTTGGAGTAGAAATAACTCCAAGTCTTTGGCGAAGATATCAAAAGGCTTCCCCTAGAAGTGGTTTTGTAAAGATGTCTGCCACTTGTTATTTTGTGCCCACATACTCAACTCTAATGTTATTTTTTGCAACCTATTCCCATATAAAGTGATACTTGATTGGAATGTGCTTCATCTTAGAGTGCATCACCAGGTTTTTTGAGATACTAATGGCACTTGTATTATCAGAATATATTGGAATGGGCTCATCATACTCAACCTGTATATCTGTCAAAGTTTGTTTCATCCAAAGAACCTGTGTACAACATGTTGTTGCTGCAATATAATCTGCCTCGGTTGTAGATAGAGATAATGATGATTGTTTCTTTCTTATCCATGATACTAAACAATCACCGAAGTAGAACGCTGATCCACTGGTGCTTCATTGGTCATCAATACAACCTGCCCAATCTGCATCTGTGTAGGCAATTAGTGATAGATCTTTTCCTTTTGGATACCATAATCCAAACTCTTTTGTTCCTTTGAGATATCTAAAAATCCTCTTTACTACTAATACATGTGATTCCTTTGCTACTGCTTGAAATCATGTGTGACATCCCCCAAAATAAAATATTTTTGAAATTTAAAATTTGTTGGAAATTTATTCCATTTTTAGTAAATTCGAATTTGGAAATTTTTTGGCATTTATGGAAATTTCGAATTTCAAATTTGGTAATTGTAATTAATTATTTTGACTGTTGGGTAGAGACCTGATTTAACCCAACTAACTATTTGACTATGACACTTGTATGGAAACAGAATGTTTTATATTGATTGCAGGAGGGAAAATGGAACAACCATGTTAAATTTAGTTGACCATGACTCCATGAGTGGGGAACATGTTGGAACTACCTCTGGGCTAATTATTACAAATGGAAAATCAGTGATTTGGCCATTGGCAGCCCCTAAAAATCAGGGATTTAGAAAGCTACGAAAATTCCCAAGGAAGGGATAAGACCTGGGCAAATGATAAATAACATATGAGAGGAGGCAGGATGCTGCCAAATATGCTGGGAAAGGAGACTTTTGATTTACTTGTTGTTATGAACACTGCTTGAGTGTAAGGCAAGGGAAAACTGCTAGAGCTATATGACATTGCCTAAGAGAAGCTTTTCCAAGTTCGCCCTCATGGATTCATGGTTAGGCTAGGGGGTGAATCAAGCAAGTAGTTTGGCTGCCCTGTTCTACAGTTGGGAGGAACGTGTTTGTTCCCTTTGTCTTTCAACGTATTATTTCAGATATGTTATTTCCATCCCTTCTCTGATTGAATGTTAAATGGTTACATACTTGATAGAATGTATCTGTTAGAATAATATTAAGGACGAAAGATTGAATGCATCCCATTGAAAACTTAGGAATTGCTAGATTGTCTCTCTACTAATTCGGAATGGATTATCTTTGTTGCATCTCATTATTGTTATGAATACTAGTTCCCGAAAGTATACTAGCTGGAAGGATATGACTAGTCAATTCTTAAAGAAGATTTGTGTTGTGGTTTGGATTACTACTATAGTAAGATAAAGCGTCATAGTTGAAAACCCCACAAGTAAATTGTGATGCAGATTTGAGTTTACCTACATATTGAATGCAAATGGAAAATAACATCTAGTGTATAGATTGTAAATATGTAATGTTTTCACCGTTTGTGCAAATGGTGAATCGGTGGTCGTCTTGACCTTTCAATACTCGAGGACTAAACCACTGATTACATTTTTTTTTACATAATTTAAACGACGGTCACCTTAACCTTTGCAGGCCACAAAACACCATCACTGCCTTGATTAAAATCTCTTAGGAGATTGAAGGGGCATTTTTTCTTCGTTTAAATACCACAGTCGAAATTGTAATAGGGATGATCTTGACAACAATTTTTGAATTGAATCATCACTCTGTGTTTTATTTTACTAAGTTTGTAAACTATGTTCATATTTTCATTTTTTGGCATTTTGGAGTTTATTGGTTCAAGTTGCATGGAGTTCTTTTGTTCTTGCAAACGTCGAAACCGGAAGTGGCCCCACAACCTGATCGAATTTCGTGATTCGGCGATTACCGTTGTATGTTGTTCATGCATCAAGCATTACCAAATGTCGAAACCCAATATTGGTTGGGCCCCATACCTTTTTCATGATTTCGTGATTCAACGTTTCACGATGTGAAGTGTTTTGCACCGGGAGTTAGTAAACCCCAAAACCCGAAATTGTTGGGCCCACACCCTAATCGCATTTCGCAAATCAACTTTTCTTATTTCATTTTGTTTGTGTATCGTGTGTTCGTAAACCCCAAAATCCTGAACCCCGAAACCCCAAAGTGTTGGGCCCACAACCTTTTCTCATTTCGAGATTCGGCAAACCGAATGGCCTTTTGTTTTTTGTATTCGGCGTTTGTAATCGTCGAAACCTTATTGACCTCCATTTTTTTTTTCACTAAGATATATGTATGTATATTTAAAGTACAGAAGTGACCTTGCGAATACCAAGAATTATTATAGACCATCTACAACATTACACATCTTTATAGCAACTGATGTTTAATGAAAATTTATAGGTTGAAATCTCAGAAAATTATTGGAGTGAATCGAATTAACACAGTTTAATTACCAGAACTAATCACAAGAGGTGCAAAGGCCCAAGGAAGAAGGGACATCCCGAAACTTAAAACATACCCCTGAGTAAATTCCTAACTGTGTAAATAACAACACAATCACCTAAAAGTTCAAAAGGAAAGTCTTTAACACAAGTACAGTAAGTGAAAATTGAATTCATATACCTTCATGCGATCTGGAGTCAACTATAAACAAGATACACGTATAGTCAAAAAATAGCCGAGTATTGTTTCCTTTTTCCAAAATCCTTTCGAGGAAGTAGCCAATATGGCGCCAGTATATTAAATCAATAAAATAACCAGTATGCCATTACAAGTAGGCGAAAGGGAAACCCTGTAATTATTTTAAAAATAGTATTACATATCTGGTTCGGAATTGAAACAATGAACATCCCATATGATGTTTTACTTCCAATGATAGAATTTGCCATCAAAAAATGGGTTACCCTTAATCAACAATACCAAAACCACGACTTAATCTCCATTTCGTAGTTTTGGATGTCGGGAGTTGAAGGTGTCAAGGAAACTCACAACAAGAATGATGAAGTCACGAAATGCGAAAGATCAGAGCATGTTAAGGACTCTAAAATGCTGAAAGGGACTATTGGGAGTCTCGAAAACCTGAAAGGCAAAACTCTAAAATCCCGTTAAGCATCCATCTTAGTGGGTTATGTGAACCATCCGATCACTTCGGAGATTTTTTGATCATGAATTTTATAATTTTGGAGTCATGATGACTCAAAGGGAAAAAAGTCGAAATCCTGTCAACCATTCGATTAAGAAAAAAAAAAGGGATCAGATTATGAAGTTTTGTGGACCGTTGATCTGGCTCCATTTCGGGGATTGCAACTTGTGGGAATGTTGAAATGTGAAAGATATTTTGATTAGGATTGTGGTCATAGCCAGTGGGCATATGGAATAAATGCATGAGGCCTAGGCCTAGGCCATCAACCCCCAAAGTCATTTGTGTTGTTAAGACTGTGGTAATGGTCATAGGTACAAACAGATAGGAATGTAATTATAATTACAGGATTGAAATAAACATCGAATGAGGAGTAAACACTTATCTTCGATCCAAAAATGTTAAGTTGAATGATAGTGATAGTCGACGACAGTAAGGACTCTTGCAAACATTCAGACTCAAGCCTTAGAAAAGAAAGTTTACTTGTTTGAATCTCGAACTATTCAAGGATATTTATACAAACAAATTTTTTTTTCAAACATTTTTTGAGGTATATTACATATGGTATCAGAGCAAAAGATACAATACTGGGCCTGAACAGGGCCACATTAGCTTCTTAGTATTTATTCTAGTTTATTTAAAACTAATAAATCTTATGGTTGCAAATAGAAAGCCCTTTCTATTTTTTGTAAATTATGGCAACTCAGGAGGGTGCAGAAATCAGGATGGAAGAAAATCCGCAACAAGAACCTCCTGGAGATCCAAGACAGAACAATGATGGAAGCTCACCCACAGAGGTGTTGGAAACAATGATGAATCTTGTTGTTGAACTGCAGGTTTTCAAGGCTGACAATGAAAATTTGAAGAAAGAATAGCATGAACACTAAGAGATAAATGAAGTCCTGTTGCATAGTATAGTAACCAAGAAAATCCCAAAAGACGATAACCATGATGAAGAGGTCAGTAAAAGGGCCTCTAAGAATTCTAGTCCGAAAATAGAAAAAGGAGATAGTTCGTCTAAAGGGACATCTTCAGATGAAGACAAAACTATACCAGACAGAAAAAGAAAACAAGTAGACCACCTTGAAGAAGAAATTAAAAAGATTAAACCAGCTACCTCTGATGGATAATCTAGGACAGGAGAAGAAGCTGAGGCATGGTTGTTGGACATCAAAAAATAATTCCAGATCTACGACTATTCCAGCAACATGAAGGTCAGAATGGCCATCTACAATATGAAGGGGAAGGCCAGCATTTGGTGGCAGAACCTAAAATTGGCCAAGGGCCTAAAGGAGAAGCAGTTTGAATGGACCAACTTTAAGAAGTATTTCAAGAAACAATACCTTTTTGAAAGATATTATGAAAGGAAGACGAAAGAATTTTATGAGTTATGACTCGGATAGATGACGATGGAGAACCTTATAAATAAATTTTTGGAACTACTAAGGTTTGTACCATACATCCAGGAGGATAAGGTGAAATCCAATGATTCTTAGGTTGTTTACCACAGTCCTACAGGGATAGAATTGAGTTTGACAACCCCAAATCCTTGAGTGAGGTATTCAGGAAAGCACGAATGTGCTATGACCAATATAAACAACAGGTAGAGTTTCCCAAGGCCTAGAAGGATAAGAAGCAAGATCGAATGAACCGGCGAAAGAAGGGATACTAGCCAGCTCCTTATCGGAATGCGGAAAAAAGTTTCCCAAGGAAGGATTTTCACTCCAATCATCCAAATACTTAAGGTAGTGGTAATCCAGTAAACCTAGGAATGAAGAAGTTTGGGGACAACTCCCGTGAGCCATTAAAGTGTTGGGAGTGTGGAGATCCTCATATAAGGAGGAACTGTCCATGTTTAACTTCAACAAATAGAACTGTCAGTCATAATCTGTAGGAATCCTTGATAGTGGGAGACGTGGGCAGAAGCCTACATCGGATAAATGCAGTCATAGATAGTCAACAAGCTGACCACCAGTCCTCGGTGGTAGAAATCGAAGGTAAAATCAATGATGCTCGAATTTTTGTTTTAATTGACCCTAGAGCTACGTTAATTTATATTACTCCTAATATAGTAGAGTCGAATAAACTTAAGAAATTTAAGCAGGAAAAATCATGGCTGGTATAACTAGCAACAGGTACTAAAAGGAAAGTAGTTGACTTTATTTCTAATTTTGAGTTTAACTTAGGTGGTCAAAAGATAAGGACCAATCTGAACATCTTACCACTAGGATCTTATGATATGATTATCGGGATGGATTGATTGGAACAGCACAAAGCAGTACTAGACTGTTATACAAAGATACTTATCTATAAAGATGATTTTTTCACTGTTAGAACAGCCCAAGGCATACCAAAACTTGTATCAGTCAGACAAGTTTAAGTGATGCAACTCAAGAAATGTATTAGAAAGGGATGTTAAGTTTACACCATCCAAGTGAAGAATCTATTAGGAAAATAAGATAAGACCAAGTTAGAAGACTTTGCTGTCCTACATGAATTCAGAGACATGTTTGTGGATGAGATACCAGAATTACCTCCTAGAAGGGAAATAGATTTCTCCATATACTTACTACCCGGATCAGCCCCTATCTCAAAAGCACCTTGCCGAATGAGTCTACCAGAACTAACAAAATTAAAAATACAATTACAAGAATTGTTGGACAAAGAGTATATCAGACCGAGTGTCTCACCATGGGGAGCACCAGTCTTCTTTGTGAGAAAGAAAGACGATACTCTAAGACTATGTATAGATTATAGACAACTGAACAAAATGACCATTAAAAACAAATACCCCTTACCAAGGATAAATGATCTATTCGATCAAGTTGGTGGGGCCAAGATCTTTTCAAAATTGGATTTACGATCCGGTTATCATCAAGTTAGGATAAAGAACGAGGACATAAACAAAACAACTTTTCGAACAAGATATGGACACTATGAGTTTGTAGTCATACCTTTCGGACTCACTAACACACCAGCCACATTTATGTGCTTGATGAACAACATTTTCAGTCAGTACTTAGATAAGTTCGTAGTAGTATTTATTGACGATATTCTAGTCTATTCTAAAATGGAGCAGGAACATGATGAACACTTAAGAATAGTTCTGCAAACATTAAGGAAACACAAACTATACTCAAAATTCGACAAATGTGACTTTTATCAAAAAGAAACACAATATTTAAGACATGTCATTTTCTCAGAAGGTATTGTCGTAGACTCAGAAAAGATAAAATCCATTATGGAATGGCCAGTACCTAAGGATGTGGAAAATATCCGGTCATTCATGGGAATCACCGGATATTATCACAGATTTATAGAAGGGTTTTCCAAGATAGCCTACCCTATCACGTCACTACAAAAGAAAGGAACCAAGTTTAACTAGTCGCAAAAGTGTCAAGACAACTTTAACAAGCTGAAAGAATTATTGACATCGGCACCCATTTTGAAGGTAGCAGACCCAGATAAAGACTTCAAAGTTTCTATTAATGCAAGTAAAGAGGGACTAGGTGGTGTCCTAACTCAGGAAGGGCACCTGAGTTGTTATGAGTCCCGAAAATTAAAAGAACACAAACCAAATTATGTCACTTGTGACTTAGAATTGGCAGCAGTAATACATGCCTTAAAAATGTGGCGACACTATATAATGAGTAGAAAATTCCTACTATTGACGGATAATAGCGGGGTGAAATATCTGTTTAACCAACCAGATCTTAATGCAAGACAAGCAAGGTGGCTAGCCTTCTTGAGAGAATTCGACTTCGAGGTCAGACATATCAAGGGTAAGGAAAATAAAGTAGAAAATGCTTTAAACAGAAGAGTCCATGGGTTATTTGAGATAAACATCAGCAGGGAAGAAAGTGATCTGGAACAAAGAATAAGGACAGCGAGTATTAGCAACGAAAATTACACTAAGATGATGGAAGAATTTCAAAACAGTATCGCAAAATCAGATAAACCAGATCTAAGTATCAACAAGAAGGGACTATTATGATTTAAAAATAGACTTTACCTACCAGATTCAACAGAGTTAAAATTAACTATTTTAGATGAAGAGCATAAGAAACCATATTATGGTCATCCAGGTTACCAGAAAACAATAACAACACTTAGAAAACTATTTTACTGGCCTAATATGAAGGGAGAAACAACAGAGTACTTGGATAGGTGCCAAGATTTTCAATAGGTTAAGGCCGAACACCAGCATCCAGTCGACCTATTACAACCATTACCAGTGCCAGAATGGAAATGGGAGACTACATCACTGGACTTTATAACAAGTTTGCCTAAAACTTGGAAATAGAATGATTCTATCATGGTTGTAATCGATTAACTCAGTAAGTCTACACACTTTATTCCTGTAAAGTCTACTTTTAAAGCTATAAACATTGTTGAAATACTCATGAAATAAATTTTTAGACTGCATGGTATTCCTAAAATGGTGATTTTAGATAGAGACGTAAAATTTACATCCGCTTTTTGGAAGGAATTGTTTGCAGGGCTAAAAACTAACTTGAATTTTAGTACAAGCTATCATCAACAAACGGATGGACAGACCAAAAGGACAAACCAAATCATAGAGGATATGCTTCGCATGTACGTAAGAAAAAAACCAAGCAAGTGGGAAGACTACTTGCACTTAGTAGAATTTGCATATAACAATGGGTACCAAACTTCAACTAAGTTGAGCCCTTTCAAAATACTGTATGGAAGAAAGTGTACAACTCCAATTAGCAAGGATAAATTGGCTGATAGACTCATGGTTGGACCAGAGATGCTACAATAAATGGAGAACATGGTAAAAAAGGTACAACAGAACTTGAAATAAGCATAGGACAGATAGAAGAGCTATGCAAATCAGAAAAGAAGACACTTGGAATTTCAAGTAGGAGACCATGTTTACTTGAAGGTCAAATCCCAAAAAATCTCGTTGAAGTTAGGGAATTGTGCCAAGATGGCACCCAGGTTTTGTGCGCCCTTCGATATACTAGCTCGAATTAGACCCATAGCATATCAACTTGCACTTCCAACTAATCTAAGAATTCATAATGTATTTCATGTTTCATTGTTAAAAAAGTATATTCATGACCCTACTCATAGGATTGACTGGAAATTGGTGCAGGTGGAACTCGAAGGTGAGTTCCAGGTGGAACCCCTGCTCATTCTGGACCAGAGAGAAATAACACTTCAGAATAGAGCCACCGCTCAGGTAAAGGTGCAATGGAAGCACTTTAGTCCTGAGGAGGCCACTTGGGAGTTGGAGGGAGATTTGTGAAAATATCATCCAATCCTTTTCCAAGAAAGGAACGAACACTGAGGACAGCATTTTACTGAAGGGGAAAAGGATTTGACACCCCCCAAAATAAAATATTTTTGAAATTTAAAATTTGTTGGAAATTTATTCCGTTTTTAGTAAATTCGAATTTGGAAAATTTTTGCCATTTATGGCAATTTCGAATTTTGAATTTGGTAATTGTAATTAATTATTTTGAATGTTGGGTAGAGACCTGATTTGACCCAACTAACTATTTGACTATGACACTTGTATGGAAACATAATATTTTATATTGATTGTAGGAGGACAAATGGAACAACCATGTTAAATTTAGTAGACCATGACTCCATGAGTGGGGAACATGTTGGAACTATCTCTGGGATGATTATTACAAGTGGAAAATAAATGACTTAGCCATTGGTAGCCCCTGAAAATCAGGGATTTAGAAAGCTGTGAAAATTCCCAAGGAAGGGAAAAGACTTGGGAAAATGATAAATAGCATATGAGAGGAGGCAGGACGCTGCCAAGTATGATGGGAAAGGAGACTTTTGATTTACTTTCTGTTATGAACACTGCTTGAGTGTGAGGCAAGGGAAAACTGTTGGAGCTGTATGACATTTTCAAAGAGAAGCTTTTCCAAGTTCTCCCTCATGGATTCATGGTCAAGCTAGGGGGTGAATCGGGCAAGTAGTTTGGCTGTGTTGTTCTACGGTTGGGAGAAACGTGGTTGTTCCCTTTGTCTTTCAATGTATTATTTCAAATATGTTATTTATGTCCCTTCTCTAATTGAATGTTAAATGGTTACAAACTTGATAGAATGTATTTGTTAGAATAATATTAAGGAAAAAAGATCGAATGCATCCCATTGCAAACTTAGGAATTTCTAGATTGTCTCTCTACTAGTTCGGAATGGATTATCTTTGTTGCATCTCATTACTATTATGATTACTAGTTCCCGAAAGTATACTAGCTGGAAGGATATGACTAGTCCATTCTTAAAGAAGATTTTTGTTGTGGTTTGGATTACTACTGTAGTAAGATAAAGCGTCGTAGTTGAAAACCCCACAAGTAAATTGTGATGCAGATTTGAGTTTACCTACATACTGAATGCAAATGGAAAACTGCATAGTGTATAGATTGTAAGTATGTAATCTTTTCACCCTCTGTGCAAATGGTGAATCGATGGGTGTCTTGACCTTTCAAGACTTGAGGACTAAACCACTGATTACATTTTTGTTTTACATAATTTAAACAGTGGATGCCTTAACCTTTGCAGGCCACAAAACACCATCACCGCCTTGGTTAAAATATCTTAAGAGATTGAAGGGGCAATTTTTCTGCATTTAATTACCAGAGTCGAAATTGTAATAGGGATGAGCTTGAAAACATTTTTTGAATTGAATTGTCACTCTGTGTTTTATTTTACAGAGTTTGTAAACTCTGTTCATATTTTCATTTTTCGGCATTTCGGAATTTATTGGTTCAAGTTGCATGGAGTTCTTTTTTTCTTGCAAACATCGAAACCCAAAGTGACCCCACAACCTGATCGAATTTCGTGATTCGATGATTACTGTTGTATGTTGTTCATGTATCAAGCATTACCAAATTTCGAAACCTTATATTGGCTGGGCCCATACCTTTTTCATGATTACCGTTGTATGTTGTTATGATATTCGGCATTTGACAATGTGCAATGTTTTGCATCGGGAGTTAGTAAACCCTGAAACCTGAAATTGTTGGGCCCACAACCTAATCGCATTTTGAAATTGGCTTTTCTTATTTCATTTTGTTTGTGCATCATGTGTTCGTAAACCCCGAAATCCTGAACCCTAAAACCCCAAAGTGTTGGGCCCACAACCTTTTCTCATTTTGGGATTCAACAAACCATGTGGCCTTTTGTTTTTTGTATTCGGAATTTGTAATCGTCGAAACCCGATTGACCTCCGTTTGTTTTTTCACTAAGATATATGTATGTATATTTAAAGTACGGAAGTGACCTTGCAAATACTAAGAATTATTATAGACCATCTACAACATTACACATCTTTATAGCAACCAGTGTTTAATGAAAAGTTATAGGTTGAAATGTTGGAAAATTATTGGAGTGAATCGAATTAAAATAGTTTAATTACCAGAACTAATCACGAGAGGCGTGAAGGCCCAAGGAAGAAGGGACATCCTGAAACTTAAAACATACCCCTAATTAAATTCCTAAGTGTGTAAATAACAACACAATCACCTAAAAGTTCAAAAGGAAAGTCTTTAACACAAGTACAGTAAGTGAAAATTGAATTCATATACCTTCATGTGATCTGGAGTCAACTATAAACAAGATACACGTATAACTCAAAAATAGCCAAGTATTGTTTCCTTTTTCCAAAATCCTTTTGAGGAAGTAGCCAATATGGCACTAGTATATTAAACCAATCAAATAACCAGTATGCCATTACAAGTAGGTGGAAGGGAAACCTTGTAATTATTTTAAAAATAGTATTACATATATGGTTCGGAATTGAAACAAATGAACATCCCATACGGTGTTTTACTTCCAACGATAGAATTTTCGATCAAAAAAGAGGTTACCCTTAATCAACGGTATCGAAACCATGACTTAATCTTCATTTCAGAGTTTCGGATATCGGGAGTTGGAGGTGTCAAGTAAACTCACAACAAGAATGATGAAGTCGTGAAATGCAAAATATCGAAGCATGTCAAGGACTCCGAAATGCCAAAAGGGACTATTGGGAGTCTTGAAAACCTAAAAGGAAAAACTCCGAAATCCTGTTAATCATCCATCTCAGTGGGTTATGTGAATCGTTCGATCACTTCGGAGATTTCGTGATCAAGAATTTTATAATGTTGGAGACACGATGACTCGAAGGGAAAAATGTCGAAATCCTGTCAACCGTTTGATTAAGAAAAAAAAAGGGATCATATTATGAAGTTTTGTGGACCATTGATTTGGCTCCATTTCGGGGATTGCGACTTGTCGGAATGCCGAAATGTGAAAGATATTTTGATTAGGCCCGTAGTCACAACTAGTGGGCATATGGAATAAACGCATGAGGCCTAGGTCGTCAACACCCAAAGTCATTTGTGATGTTAAGACTGTGGTAATGGTCATAGGTACAAACAGATAGGAAAGTAATTATAATTACAGGAATTGAAATAAACATTGAATGAGGAGTAAACACTTATCATCAATTAGAAAACTTTAATTTGAATGATAGTGACAGTCGACGATAGTAAGGACTCTTGCAAACTTTCAAACTCAAGCCTTAGAACAGAAAGCTTACTTGCTTGAATCTCGAAATATTTAAGGATATTTATACAAACAAATTTTTTTTCCAGACAGTTTTTGAGGTATATTACATATGGTATCAGAGAAAAAGATACAACACTGGGCCTGAATAGGGCCACATTAGCTTCTTAGTATTTATTTCGATTTATGTAAAACTAATAAATCTTATGGTTACAAACAAAAATCCCTTTCCGTTTTTTGTAAATTATGGCAGCTCAGGAAGGTGCAAAAATCAGGATGGAAGGAAATCCGCAGCAAGAACCTCCTAGAAATCCAAGACAGAATAGTGATGGAAGCTCACCCACGGTGGTGTTGGAAACAATGAGGAATCTTATTGTTGAACTGTAGGTTTTCAAGGTTGACAATGAAAAATTGAAGAAAGAAAAACAGGAACAACAAAAGATAAATGAAGTCATGTTGTGTAGTATAGTAACCAAGAAAATCCCAAAAGACGATAACCATGATGAAGAGGTCAGCAAAAGGGCCTCCAAAAATTCTGGTCCGGAAATAGAAAAAGGAGACAGTTCGTCTGAAGGGACACCTTCAGCTGAAGACAAAACTATACCAGACAGAAAAAGAAAACAAGTAGACCACCTTGAAGGAGAATTTAAAAATATTGAACCAGCTACCTTTGATGGAGAATCTAGGACAGGAGAAGAAGCTGAGGCATGGCTGTTGGACATTAAAAAATACTTCTAGATATACAACTATTCCAGCAACATGAAGGTCAAAATGGCCATCTACAATCTGAAGGGGAAGGCCAGCATTTGGTGGCAGAAAATTTTGATATTCAAGATTTTCTTCGATCTTTCTAGCTTCTTCTAGCTGAGTTCTTAAGTTCACAATGACCTGTTGGGATTCTTAAAAAATGTGAACACTTTCCTTTTGTTTCATCAATTCTTTCTTGAGTGAATTGTTTTCTTCTCCTAGTTCATCCAAAGCACTAATCAATTCTTCTTCATAATTGTCTTCCTTTTCAATTATGTTTCCTGTCTCATTTCCTTCATGGCATTATGTTTCAAGATGTCTATGTTTTTCAAAATTAACACAAAACAACATACCTCCGGTGATTATGCACTCTTCATCTTCTGAATCTTCTTGACATGGTGCACATAATTCTTCTTGATTTGTATCTGCATCTTCTTTGAAATTTTATGGATCTGTGATGGGTGAAGAATATATGTCATGTAACTTATCCCAAAGTTCTTTTGCAAATGAACATTTACAAACCTTTTCTCTTACCAAATTAGGTAGTCCTTCCTAGATGAAATCCATTGTTGTTTTTTTATTCTTCCTCAATTCCTTCTTGGCTGTAGTCTTTGCCCTTTTTAAACTATCATATCCTGTAACAACTGATAGCCAAATATAATGTCCTTGTGGATGTAAAAATACTTTTGTCCTTATGCTCCACATCTCATACTTAAAACCATATTGACGATTAAACATTGGTACTCCATTATCAGAATAATCCATGATCTCCTTCTAGTGGTTAAATTGTTTCCTTAAGGAACCTTCTCTGACACCAATTGTTGGATTACTAAGAGGGGGGTGAATCAGTAATAGAGAAATTTAATCATTTTTAACCATATAATCCAAGTTTTATATCAATGAAGCATTATCATCCAATAACTACAGAGTAAATAAGCAATGAACAAATGAACAAACACACACATACAAAGTATACCAGTGTTTTACGTGGAAACCCAAATCGGGAGAAAACCACAGAATGATTTTTCTTATATGTCTTGAAGAATTACATTCATTGGAAGCATCAACTTCCTTTATTTTTTAACTCCAACTGTAAGGAGGCTCCAACCCCCTAGTTTCTCAGGCTACAACCTAATGGAAGCTTCAACTCCCCAATTCTCTGGCTACAACCATAAGGAGGATACAACCCCCTATGTTCTCCAGCTATAACCGGAAGGTGGCTACAACCACCTATCCTTGCCCCATCCAACCGCCCTGGAGTAGAAGTAGAATGATGGAACCACTATCACACTATCATTGTGAGATATACCATTGTAAACTTGTACCAATAAATCTAAACTATTCATCAACCTGTACCTCAACCTATAATCAACCTATACCACAAACAAGTGCATCAACCATGCACCAACCTGTACCAAACAACCTTTAATTAAATTGTACCATAAACAAGTGCATCCAACCATGTACCATGTACCAATCATGTGTCAACTACTCATCAACTACGAATCATCAATATGTACCAACATCATAAACTATACACCTCATGTATGTGCCAACTCATCAACTACTTGTCTCAACCATGTACTCAACATGTACCTCAACCAAACGCCCTCATCAATTTCATCATCCAAATCTGATTTGTAGCTTTGTAATAGTCCTGGTGTATATGATCACATTCCTACAAACCTTCCTTAACTTTAACAACAATAGACTATCATTTTTATCAAACTTTTATTTAGTCTCACATGCCTAGTTTTGGATTAGTCAACAACCCTAACTTGAAGTAATCATAACTTTGTACCTATAATGTATAAAGATCTAAAACTAATACACAATGTTCTTCAGTGTGTTTTGTACAATTCTTCCAAGTGTCAACCATGTACTCAACATGTACCTCAACCAAACGCCCTCATCAATTTCATCATCCAAATCTGATTTTTAGCTTTGTAATAGTCCTGGTGTATATGATCACATTCCTACAAACCTTCCTTAACTTTAACAACAATAGACTATCATTTTTATCAAACTTTTATTTAGTCTCACATGCCTAGTTT
>JZKD02S1758102.1:57960-81750 GCA_000966675.3 Picea glauca | reverse complement strand
TACAAGGAAAATCAAAATGAAAAGATGATGAGAAAGGCACCGCCCAAAAATTCAACCAAAGATAGGTTTCTTGTCATTCCACAGACACTTAATAGTCACTACATAGACCCAAGAAGCCTCAGCAATCATCAAAACCTACCCAACAACCACCAAACCCAACAACCAATAAACAAAGGTTGATGTACGCGACTGTTCAAGGGAAAATCACGTATGTACACAACTTGCAGAAGGACAACACACATATGTATGCGACTGTCAAGCAAAAACCCACGTATATGTGTCAAAACATAGCTAGGCTAAGGAGAAGGATGAAAGACTTAGACCCAGAGTGAACAAATGATATCAAGTAATCATGTGACAAGAAACTCAATATGAACAAGAGAAATCTAAGGATAAAAACACTCCAAACCCTGAAAAAGAAGATTCAATCCCTAGTATGGTCGCCAATTCTGTTACGAGGAAAATCTCTCTATGAATAGGGGAAAACCACAACAGACATAAATGACTGCAGAAATCAACTCTAATCCCAAGTATGTTATATAAGCAAATATGCTAACAAGAGAAGATAAAAGGCCTACCTCATACAGATGTTCAATGAAGTCCATCGTTGATCTCTTGACTCAAAGAAATATACCTGAAAATGGTCCTCAACAACCAAGTAACACAAGAATATGGTGATAATATATGATGTTAGAAAAAAAACATAATCCATCAACATTCATAACAAATATGCCCATGGAATAATAATTCAAATATTTGCAAGATGTTAATTGGGCGAGAAAAGAGTATTTCTATTAAGATATAATCAACAAAAGTGAATAAGTTATAGACTTCTGTGTCGGCATGGTTCGGAACCGAGAAACTAAGTTCCTTCCATCTGGGCCTCCACCACTTCAATCCTCCACCAAAGGTAAACTCATATAAGAGAGACAATGAAGTTCTCAATCAGTAAGGGAAGACCTTGGGGGCTGAACAATGTGTTTAGACTTAAAGGACAAAGGGATGCAGACTCAATGTGAAGTGAATAATTTCTCTAGACTAACTTTGCTCTGAAAGTTGATTTCTTTCTCCCTTTTTCCATAGCTCAGATTTGGCCCATTTATAGCCTTCAAGTGGAACTGAAGGGCCAAGTCAAAACGTTTCCAATATATGGAAGGCCAAGGAAAATTGATCTTGTGATGTGACATGGAAACCTGACACCAATTTTCAATTTTTGGCACATTTCTTGATGTACACAGGTTGTACTGGTGCAACCTGCGTATACACATGTTGTATAGTAGGCAAGGTGCATATGTGTGGAAAAATTATATTTTTATCTCTGAGATTTGCAAAAAGGGACTTCAAGTTTGCATAGGGAAATGGAAAAATGCCTTTTGTGTAAGATTGCATGGGTTGAGGAAAATATTTCTATAACAACCACTTCTGATGGTGCTCATTCTAGAATTTTCCTTGTGTCTGCATGGACTGCAATGGTTTATGATCCGTGTGGATGACTGTCTCCTTCCTGAGAATGTAATGTCTCGACTAGTGGCAAGCTTGCACAATGGAGTGCATTTCTTTGTCATAAGTAGGGTACTTACAGAAAACATCTGATAGTGTCTCACTATGATAGGCCACGAGGTGGTCGTGCTGAATGAGAACTGCACCTACAACATAGTATGAAGCATGTGTTTCGATCTCAAAGGGATTTTGCAGGTTCGGTAATGAAAGTATTAGGGTTGAGCACAAGCGCTGCTTTAATTAATCAAACGCTTTCTATTGGGATAGACACCACACAACGTTTTCCTTACCACCACCTGGTTACTTGGCTGAGGGCCCATGCAATATGGGAGAATCCCAACACGAACCTGCGATAGAAATTGGCAAGGCCTAATAAGCTCCGAAGCTCCAAAGCTCAATGAGTGTGGTTTGGGCTGGCTAGTCACAGATGACTTGGATCTTTGTTGGATCCACATGCACACCATGTTGATCCACGATGTAGCCTAAGTACTGGACCCTGTCCATGTCGAAGGGGCATTTTTCCAGGTCGACATATAGCTTGTGTTGTCACAGGGTGTGCAAAACCTGTTGAATATGATGCAAGTGTTCCTCCCAAGTCTTTTTGTAGATGAGGATGTCATCCAGATAGACCACTACAAAAGTATTGGTGAAAGGTCGCGGGATATTGTCCATAATTCTCATGAAAGTTGCTGGATCATTTTTCAAACCAAAGGGCATGACCAACCATTCAAAAAGACCTTATTTTGACTTGAAGGTGGTCTTCCATACATCTATCTATTCTATGTGGACCTGGTGGTATCTAGACTTCAGATCAATCTTACTGAAGTCTTTTCTCTCTGTTACGAGGGGAAAACTCTCTATGGTTAGGGTAAACCACAATAGACAGGTATGACTGCAGAAATCTAATCAATCCCAACATATGTTGTATAAACCAATGTGCAATCAAGATAAGAAAGAAGCCTACCTCGTTCCAACGTTTGATGATGTTCCATCGTTGAGTACTTTGACCCAAATCTTTGTACCTGCAACAAGTTATCAACAAACAATCAGAGCAAGTATATAGTGATAATATAAAGGGGTTAGCACATTAGATAGCATAATCCATTAATAAACATTACAAATATGCCCATGGATAATAATCATATATTTGCATGATACCAATTGGACAGGAAAGGAGTATTTCTATCAATAAATGATCAGCAGAAGTGAAAACATTATAGACTTCCATGTCGGTACGGTTCGAAACCAAGAAACCAAGTTCCTTCCAATTGGACCTCCACCAAAGGAAAGCTCATAGAAAAAGAAATAATGAGGTTCTCTCAACAATAGGGAAAGAGCTTGGGGGATGAACGTTGTTTTCAGACTCAAGGGACAAAGGGATGCAGACTCAATATGAAGTAATTTCTCCTGAGTAACTTTTCTCTCAAAGTTGAATGCTTTCTCCTCTTTTCCAAATCTCAGAATTGTGCTCTTATAGCTTTCAAAATGAAACTAAAGGGTCGAGTCAGAATGTTTCTAGTATGTGTAAGGCCAAGGATCAGAGATATCCTATCATGATATGGAAAACTGACTTCATTTTTGTATTTTCTGGTACAAATCCTGATGTACGTGGGCTGTAGTGGTGCAGCCTGCATATACACATGTTGTATAGTATATAGGGCGCGTATATGTGGAAAAATATGTATTTTTAGCTCTAGATTCATCAAAAAGGGATGACAAGTCTACATAGGGAAATGGAAAAAGGCCCTCTGTGCAAGATAGCAATGGTGGGGAAAATCTTGCTATAACATATGCTCCCTAATGTGTGATATCAGAGGAGTATCTGCAATGGCTGAAATACATTATAGATAACCTAGAAGTGGAGTGGTGTAAACCCAGCTGGAAAGACTAGTTGCTCATTACATTTTGTGTTGACTTTACATACATGGTTGCCAATAGAATACAATGAAGATCCATGTGGAAAATATACCAAATATGTGTTTGTGGCCATGAATAGGAAAATACAAATGTGGTTATATGCCAAAAGTTGTCATAATCATGAACAAGACCCAGTAGAACCATTCTTAAAACCAATCTAAAGATATCTGTATACGATGGAGTATAATCTAATGTCCCATGATTACTGTAGTCAAATAGGTGTTGGTCCAATGAAAAGGAAGCAACAACTCAGGAAAGTTGTGGCCACATAATGATGTCTTCAAGTCTTCTACACATCCACCAAAGGTGCAAGTCTTCATCATGTGAATAAAGGAGTTGAGGTCGAACACAATGAGACATCGTTTGATTACCAGTCATTGAGGTATACCATTAACAAACACGAGACAACCTACCAATAATGAAAGTAGGTATCAAGGCACTGAGTACATTCCTACAAGTGTGAATAAAGGAGTCGATGTCGAACACCTGAGGAATCCATTGATCAGGAGGAATTGATGTATTCCCATCTGTCAATGGCGAGAGAGCCTTCCACTAATGACTGCAAGTCTCAAGGTACTCATAAAACTCTAGGTCTCATATCTAGAATAAATGAGTTGAATTCAAGGGAAATAGACCCATTGAAAGGATAGCATTAAGGCATCTCTCATCAGTCAGCATAAGGTACTCATAAAACCAGCTTAAAACCATTTTTGTATTAGTCCATTAGGTGAAAAAATAGCATGAAACTATATAAAGTGGGTAAAAATAGCTTATAAATAGTAATAAAATAAAAAATTATTGTACCATTTTGATTTTTACCTAAATAGTGCGATTTGGACCAAAATACCTCCAAGATTCAAACGTTGATTGTGGGAGCATCAGGCAACGAAATCATGAACCGTCTGGATCATGTAACTCTACTTCTCATCCTCTTCAAATTCAGTGGATTACATTTTTGAATTAGGTTCCAATTTTTTAGTTATTGAGGGCATAAAATATGGATTTCGGTGTACGCAGGCTGGCTTTGTGGAACAGCCTGTGTATATGCATGTTGTATAGTAGATAGGGCACGTATATGTGGAAAAATATGTATTTTTAGTTATGGATTCATCAAAAAGGGATGACAGGTCTGCATAGGGAAATGGAAAAAGGCCCTCTGTGCAAGATATCAATGGTGAGGCAAATCTTGTTATAACACTCCCCTTGAGTTGATCAAGGAGATCGTCGATTCTGGGAATCGGGTACCGGTTCCTGACTATGATTTTATTTAGAGCCCAATAATCTATGCACAGTTGTCAGGTCTTGTTTTTCATCTGCACCAGCACGATTGGGCTCCCACAAGGCGATGAGATGGGGTGGATGTGCCCCTTGTGGAATAGTTCTTTGATCTGTCACTTGATCTCCTCATTCTCTAACAGAGAGTGGCGGTAGACTGGCCCATTGGGAAACAGTGCGTCGGGGGTCAGATCAATGGGATGCTTGACCTAACAGTGCAGAGGTACCTCGGTAGGTGAGGAGAAGACATCTTTGTATTCTACCATGAATTTGTCCACTCGCTTCTACTGTGTGGAGAGGTCGACCATGGAGGCCCTGGATGTGACTGCAATATTTCATTCACTCTGAGAGCGAATCACGAAGAAGACAAACTTTTCATACTAAGAGATGACCTTCATGCATTTCCTGGCAGAGATCAAGGAAATCGCACTAGGTGGGACTGCCTTGGGTATCCTGTATAATTTTCTAATCAAAGTAATAATAACACTGCAAGGCCTAGACTCATATACATCATGACATTTACATAAATAAGGTTGGCCCAAAAGAACATTACAAACTTCAAGAGTAGAAACATCATACAATACCTCGTCTTTGAAGGGATTGATGTTGTATGACAAGAAACATTGTTGGCTGACGTAGAGATCGCTTCCTTGGTGGAGCCATCCAATGGTGCAGGGTTGTGGGTGCAGTGTTGTTAGCAGGGCTAGCCGTTTGACGACCTCATCTAAGATGAGGTTCTTTTGGCTACCACTATCAACAATAAAGTGCAGTGGGGTGCCTTTTACCCACATATGTGAATGAAAGAGGTGTTTACCTTCTTCTGGATCATCTGGTTCACCGGGTTGGACCTTGGTGGTAGCAATAGTGGCATTGGGTTCTGTGTCAATGATCCATCTCCCCCTTTCTGGTTCTAACTCAAAGTTAGAACCTTGATCTGATTCAGAGGCTTTCACCTTAGGCACCAACGATTTCTTAGAGCAACAATCAACGGTGTTATTCCAGGGGATCTTATGTAAGTCACACCACTTCACAGTATCTTTCTTTGTCTTTCCAGTGTCCTTCTTTGCTTGTGGTATAGAGTAGTTGTCTTGAGTTTGTCTTTCTTTTCTTTGTCCTTTGTTCTATGGGTTGGGGCTTCCCTTTACTTGCTTCTGATGTGAGGGGTTCCAAGGATGAAATTTCCACGTATTTTGTTTAATATTTTGCTTGATTTTGATGACATATTGATAGGCCATGTCGAAGGATGAGATGTCCAAAAAATCCATTTCAGTCTAGATGTATCTATGCATACCACTGCGATACTTGAGCACCAGAGTTTGCTCAGAATATTTGATACCCGGCTTGGTGGGAAAGGTATGGAAGATATTTGTGAACTCTGACACTACTTGGTCTCTTTCCTGCTACAATGTGGTCCATTTTGTATACAAGTCATCATAACTTCTGACAGGGTGGTATTGTTCCTTGATAGCATCCTTGAAGGAATCCCAAGTGACCGAGACTGTAAATAATGAGGGTTCCTCTATTTCCTTTTGCTCACAGAAAGTCACCCACCAATCTTTGACGTGGGGGATGACTTTGAGGAGAACAAATGTAATATTTTCTCTGTTCAAAAAGTTGTGGACAGAAAAATACCCTTCTAGTAGATTTAACCATTTGTCTACAACATCTTCGTCTATCTAACCTTCAAATATGGGAATATCAAAGTTGATTTGTACCTTGAAGGGGGTGATGCCTCCATTCAAGGAAGATGCGTTGCCTATTGGTAGCTGCCGAAGGATTTGCGCAAAACTATCCATCATTTCAATCCTTTGTTGTGTGAGGGCTTCCTCGAGAAAGATTTTGAAAGGAGCACTCCACAATGTTGGTTGTCCTTATCTTATGTTGACTCTTATGTTGTCAGGTGATTCCACTTGTCCATAGAATTAGGAATAAATTTCTATTCTCCCTCAACTATTGACCTAAAATATGGAAAGTTTGTTTCTTTTTGTTGATTATGTGTCTAGAGCAACTACTTCTTTGACTCTGAGTTGCTCTACTCCTCTTCAAAATTTGTTTGGAGAGCAACCTTCTCCTGTTGTGCAGCTCAGCATTGTTGTATGACTACTGTTTGCACTTGCTTTAGGGCCTCTGTGGCATGTTCTGTTTCTTCCTATGTGTGACGAAGGTGAGCTTCGGCCACATCAGCTAGTCTGCGGAGTTGGGTAGGCTCATCACCCAACTCTGGTGCTTTTGATGGAAGGGGTACAGTGGATACTGCGCAGCTGGATTGAAGGGCCTGTTGTACCCCTCTTAGTTCAACCTCTATTCTATTGTACATCTCCTCTTGCTTGGCTTCATGTTTCTGCAAGATGTCCTACGAGGCATCTGCTACAACTATGATGATGAAGTTGAAGTCATCGACTGTGAGCATGGTTCACATCGTGGTTTTTCTCTCTCTTGACTTCTTCCGTGAAGTAGGTTTTGTGGGGGAAAACTTTCTTTTCTTCAAAGGATCAGCCTCATCAATAGGATCCATAGGCGGTGATACTTCTCCTTTCTTCTATTGATCATCTCTTCCATCAACTTTGTCATAAAATCCTCGTCTTGGTGATTCTGAAGCGATTTCTTCTAATGCGCTGCTCAATTTTTGTATCTCTTCGGTCTTCCTCCTTCTATTGGTTCTAGGTGTGTCATGAGTGGCCTCTAAGCTGCCAATTAGTTTGGGATCAAAACTTTCTACAGGGTTAGTAGGGATAAGGAGGTCTGCTAACTAGTCCTTAGTTATCTCATCAAGGTCCTCCTCTGTGAGCTTATAGTATGATTGAAGCTCTTGTTTATGCTCCTCTATGCGCGCAGTGATATAAATATATTGTCGATCTGCATGAAACTTCATGATAGGTTTTAACTGGTGTAGGGTGTTCGACGTCATGTGAGGGACAACCTCGATAGCCCTCTTCAACTAAAGATAGTACATGTGGAATATTAGGTTCAACTGCCACTGTTTTCCCATATCACTTGAGTACCAGAGCGTGGTGAACTTCGCAGTGAGTAGTTCGAACGGCTCAATGTCCGGGAAGGTCGCACCTTTCGGCATATCCCAAACAGTAAACGCTATGAGGATCAGTAGCCAGCTAAAGTGGAACTCATAGCCTTGATCCTGAGCTTTGTGATAATCCATATCCAGCTGGTTGACTAGGTACTTTGCCCAGTTCATTTGGAGTCCTTCTACACATTTCTCGGTGAGGTAAAAAATGAATCATGTGACTTGTGTAAGTCTATTCTTTCTCACAATCTTTCCTACGATCAGCTGCCAGGCCAGGCACACTGTGCCATTCTATATGGAATCTACCTTGTAGCCTCATGTCCCCTTTTCTACATCGCCATATGTGTCTTTGATCCTTTGTGCCAATGCGCAATCTATAGCCTTCCCTGGGTAGAAGTCCCATGGGTCGGGTCCCTGCATGCTCAATCTGGTGATCCTATGGATCAACATCAGATCAACTGTAATGCATCTATCTAGCCATAGATATCCTCCATGGTAGCATGATAGCAGGAGCTTAACACATGCGTTAACCTTCTGGTGTCTTCCAAAGTGTGGAATCTGCATCAGATTCAAGAGGGTGGACTGCACAAGGTTCAAAGTCCATGGCTGGGGGATTATTTTCAAGTTCTTCCCCTTTGTCCTGGGCAAATACTTGTAAGGAGCGAACATGTTGTAGTTCTTATGGTACCCTAGGTTGAAGTCACTGAATTTTAATGTCGTGATCTTATCCTGTTGTGTTTTAACTGCACGTATCTCCTTCAGGAGGTACGCAGTAACCATAGTGTAAGCAAAGTCTCTTGGGACACTGTCATGACTCACCATGCCAGCCAAAGGCAGGATGTAGTCAGTATTAACTTTGTGCTTTCCAAGTCATCTCGATGCTTGGTTCTTTTCTTTGTTGTAGGTCGGGATGGTCCGGATCCGTGAGCATTCGATGTGGAGGCTTGCACTCCTCTCGTCGATGGGGCTTGAACTCCGACGGACATCACCTTCTCAGCCATAAGGTCGATTATAACTTCTTCGGCGACTTTCTCTATGGTGTTGAGCTCATCCGACATGCACGCTTAGATCAGATAACTCAGGTGGATGAATGAGTGCTCAAAGCAATAGAACAGGTGTCGATCTCAATAAACACAATGCGGTAGCAATGAGTTGGCTATGATACAATTCGCAAAAGTGTTTTTGGTGAAACATTTGACACAATAAGTAGACATCAATGTAACGGATCTCTCCAATGGACGAGAGGCCTTCATCAATGTGGTTCTATCCGTTGTGGCATGGTCCCAACGTTCTGATGGTGAGCTTTCTGGCCATAATTGTTGTTCTAACCATTTGGGGCCATCGATCCAATAGTCATAATGCCTCCAATGGTTATATTGCTTCACCATGGAGAAATGCCATGTTGCGTTGTTCTGATACCTCGACAAAGTTCCAGTTTTGCAAACCTTCCTTCTGCGAAGTCCCTTCTGGAACATTCTGCAACTTTTCTATCTTTTTTCTCTTCTTACTGAGCTTTCTAACCTTCTTCCTTGTAATCTTATTTTCGGTATTCCTCTTTTCATTGTGATTCTTATATCCTTTTAACATAGTAACTTCGCACGGTTGATGGTCTTTCTTAGTGGTCAAGGCCAATACTTCTTCTCTATCTGGGGTAGGTGCTCCACTCTTCAATGAGTCTTCTTGTGTTCTTTCAACTTCGACGTCCAAGTTTCTGGTTCTGAATAGCTTTGATATGTTCTCTTGTTCTTAAATCAAGTGCGTTATCCTCCTAGTCATGAAATATTGTAATTCTTGCTTCTTTTGTTCTAAGACTTCCTTTTCTTTTCTTCTGGCCCAATCCTTATCAATCCAGGTTTTTCCTAGTAACATAGAAAATGGGGCATTGCTCTCAATAAATTTAACAACCTCGAAATATTCTTTTGTCGAAGTTCCATGAGCACTCATAGACATCTGGGTGAGTCTTCCACATAGGGCTATCATCTTTCCTATGAATAATCCTATTCCTCCCAATGAAGGAATCATAGCAAGCTTTCTCAAAATTTCCCAAGTTCTTTCTGTCATGATATTCACCTGTGTTTCCTCATCTAGAACACAGTCAATGTCAAAGTCTCCTATTCTTGTTTCTATGCATTCTTTTTCTTTGAAGATATATGATAAGTTGATATTTATGTGATCATTTAGGGTGTCTTTCATTTGTAGCAATACATTCTCTGATTCTTTCTAGGGTTCTTCCATGGTCTTAATTTCTAGATCTTGCTTAGGGTTTTCTTGTCTCATATTCATTCTTTCAACCTTAGCAATCATTCTAGGGAAATCCAAAACTTCATGGTCCATAGCTTTACAACAAAGAAAACTAGGTCTTCTACCAAGGAATTCCTTAGCAAGATGTCTCGGTCTTCTGCAATTATAACAAAGGGTTAATCTTCTTTTTCTTTGAAATGATCCCCAACCTTTCCTATTCTGCGCACTAGGATCATAGTAGCTAACCTGCAAAAAACAATTTCTAGGGTCCTGCATCCATTTGTTAGTCCAAACATTCTTTCTATGCATAGGAATAACATATCTTTCATTATTTCTATTAGATCTATTCATATCAAACCTTTTTTCATCTAGTTGTGCCCTATTTTTCAAGCTAGGACAAACTTTATCAAACATACTTAGATCCATACTTTTGAAACAAAGATTTCCACTTATCTTACTTTTTTCAATCAAAACTTTTCACTATTCTTACCTTTAACAAAGCACAAAGAGTTAAGATCTTACCTTTTTTCTTTAGATCTAACTTTTCTTCTTATCACAAAGCTTCACAAGTCAAGTAGATTACTGCACAATAAATAAACAGATCTACGCACAAAGATTTATTTTCTTCAGTTCCCAGCAATCACAGTTTCAGGTCCCGGCAATGGAACCATTTCTTGGCATAGGGGCAGACCCAGGGTTCAATGCTAAAGAGCACACTAACAAAACCCTACCTACCGGCCCTTTCGGCAACACCTGCGAAGCAGATGAAGTCTCACTTGAGGTAGAGGCAAGGGTGGTTGCAGGACTCCAGTGTCTGCAACCTTAGCTAGAACACCGATCTATGATTACAACACATTAACAAAGCACTTAAAAGTTATAGATCATTAGTATTTAACTTTAATTTACAGCGCAGATAAACCCTAACAATAGATCAATGCATTAGTCTACAAGATCTAATACGCCCAAACACTTAGCACATAAAGACAGATCAGATCTAGCATTCATTCACATTATTAAGAACAAAGCATCAATAGATCTATCCAACATTGATCTATATCAAAGCACTAAGAAAGTAAACATATCAATACATCTCACAAAGCATAACAACACAGGATATATGTGGTTCACCCCTAGCCTGTGGCTACGTCCACCAACTCTTCTCTTCTTTATTATCTTCTGTCAATATTCTACATGCACATAGCCACAAGATCCTTCTCCGCATAGGAAAGGAGATCTGTATGCACCTCGCCAGATCCTCCTTCCTCGGGCTAGGTTACAGCACAAATCCTTTACACAATCCCTTACAGTCACTTTCACTTAGCTCTGCAAGTTCTCAACACAGCATGCACAAAGCATTTACAACCATTCACACTTAACTCACTGGCTTACAACTGACTTAGAACTTGGTATCATACACTTGCACCTTTGCACTTAGCATCACATACACCCACTACTTACATCGCCTAGATTTCTATTTATACATTACAAAATAATCCTAAACATGGATAAACCCATGGACCGACATCCTCATACCCATTAAATAAGCTCAAAACTCAAAATACCCTAAAAATGGGCTGATATCCCACAATCTCTACTTCGACTTGCGCTTTGCCTTCGATAGCCTGTCAAAGTCCCAAGAGTAGGTCAAACATGACCAAGGATCCTCAAAACTTGGTCAAGGGCCAACAAAGGTATCGGGGGAATATCCCTTCAACCGACCTCACGCAAACTCATGCTTAAATCTAGTGTAAGAGGAGCCTCCTGATATTACCGATTATACAATGGATTTCTCCACTCCCTTAGTTAGACACATGTTGATTTAATAGCCTTGGAGAAGTTTACTCACAAAATCCTATTCCAAGGCACTAGATCCTAAGCTAGTTTTTGCACCCTAGAAAATAAAATCGTTACTAATCAATTTTAAATTATAGCATTAATTTTAATGACCTTTCTTACTCAAAAGGTGTGGTCATGAAACTAGTGATGTTATGACTCAACAAGTAAAATAAACGAATATGAATACAATGCAAAGTCCTAACTTCAATTTCCAATAAATGATATGCTTCCTAAAAATGCAATTTTCAATTCAATTATGCAATTCTAAATAAAAATGCAATCTTTATTTACATGCACTAAGATAAATGACAAAGACTCAAGAGATCGAAATCTCAATCAATGTAAAATACCTAAAGAAAAATGAAAATGCAAGGACTGAACAACAACTTGATATAAAGACTCTATTATGTATAGACAGAGACAAATCAAGTAGGATATCAAGGAGGAAAATACCCAGCCCAAGGTGCAAGGACAATCAAAATGAAAAGATGACGAGAAAGGCACCACCCAAAAATTAACCAAAGACAGGTTTCCTGTCATTCCACAGACACTTAACAACCACTACAGAGACCCAAGAAGACTCAAAAATCATCAAAACCTACCTAGCAAACATCAAACCCAACAACCAAGCAACAAAGGTTGATGTACACAATTGTTCAAGGGAAAATCATGTATGTACGTAGCTTGCAGAAGGACAACACACGTATGTATGCGACTGTCAAGAAAAAACCCATGTATATGTGTCAAAACACAACTAGGCTAAGGAGAAGGATGAAAGACTCAGACCTAGAGTGAACAGAGGCTATCAAGTAATCATACGACCAGAAACTCAATATGAACAAGAGAAATCTAAGGATAAAAACACTCCAAACCCAGAAAAATAAGATTCAATCCCCAGTATGGTCGCCAATTCTGTTATGAGGAAAATCTCTCTATCGCTAGGGGAAAACCACAACATACGGAAATGACTGTAGAAATCAACTCTAATCCCAAATATGCTATATAAGAAAATATGCTAACAAGAAAAGATAAGAGGCCTACCTCATCCAGACGTTCGATGAAGTCCATTGTTGAGCACTTGACTCAAAGCAATATACCTCCAAATTGTCCTCAAAAACCAAGTAACGCAAGAATATGGTGATAATATATGATGTTAGCACAAATAACATAATCCATCAACATTCATACCAAATATTCCCATGGAATAATAATTCAAATATTTTCAAGATGGTAATTGGACGAGAAAAGAGTATTTCTATTAAGATATAATCAACAGAAGTGAATAAGTTATAGACTTCCATGTCGGCATGGTTCGAAACCAAGAAACTAAGTTCGTTCCAGCTGGGTCTCCACCACTTCAATACTCCACCAAAGGAAATCTCATATAAGAGAGACAATGAAGTTCTTAATCAGTAAAGGAAGAGCTTGGGGGTTGAACAATGTGTTCAGACTTAAAGGACAAAGGGATGCAGACTCAATGTGAAGTGAATATCTTCTCTAGAATAACTTTGCTCTCAAAGTTGAATTCTTTCTCCCCTTTTGCATAGCTCAGATTTGACCCATTTATAGCCTTCAAATGGAACTGAAGGGTTGAGTCTGAACGTTTCCAGTATATGGAAGGCCAAGGATCATTGATCTCATGACGTGACATGGAAACCCGACACCATTTTTTCAATTTTGGGCACATTTCCCGATGTACGCGAGTTGTAGTGGTGCAACCTACATATACATATGTTGTATAGTAGACAAGGTGCGTATATGTGGAATTTTATTTTTTTTATCTCTGGGATTCGCAAAAAGGAACTTCAAGTCTGCATAGGGAAATAGAAAAAGGTCTTCTATGCAAGATTGCATGGGGTGAGGAAAATCTTCTATAACAACCACTTTTGATGGTAGTAATTCTACAATTTTTCTGGTGTCTGCATGAACTACAGTGGTTTATGATCTTTGTGGATGATTGTCTCCTTCCTGAGAATGTAATGTCTCCACTGGCGGTAGGCTTGCACAATGGAGTACATTATTTATTATAAGTAGGGTACTTACAAACAACATCTCATAGTGTATCACTATGATAGGCCAAGGGGTGGTCGTGTTGAGTGAGAACTGCGCCCACAACATAGTTCGAAGCATCTATTTCGATCTCAAAGGGATGTTCCAAGTTTGGTAATGAAAGTATTGGGGATGAGCACAAGTGTTGCTTTAAATCATTGAACACTTGCTATTGGGATAGGCCCCACAATTTGTTTTTCTTACCACCACCCCTGGTTATTTGGATGAGGGCTCATGCAATATGGGAGAATCCCAACATGAACCTGCGATAGAAATTGGCAAGGCCTAAGAATATCCTAAGCTCAGCGAGTGTGGTTGGGGCTGGCCAGTCACGGATGACCTAGATCTTGGTTGGATCCACATGCACACCATGTTGATCCACGATGTAGCCTAAGTACTAGAGCATGTCCATGCTGAAGGGGAACTTTTCCAAGTTGGCATATAGCTTGTGCTGCCGTAGGGTGTTCAGAACCTATTGAATATGTTGCAAGTGTTCCTCCCAATTCTTGTTGTAGATGAGGATGTCATCCAAATACACCACTACAAAAGTATTGGTGAAAAGTCGCAGGATATATCATCCATAATCATCATGAAAGTTGTTGGAGAATTTTTCAAACCAAAGGGAATGACCAACCATTCAAAAAGACCTTATTTTGACTTGAAGGTAGTCTTCCATACACCTGTCTGTTATATGGGGACTTGGTGGTAGCCAGATTTCAGATCAATCTTACTGAAGTATTTTCTCCCCTTGAGTTGATCAAGGAGATCGTTGATTCTGAGAATCGGGTACCAGTTCCTGACTGTGATTTTATTTAGAGCATAGTAATCAAAGCAGAGTTGTTAGGTCTCATCTTTCTTCTACACCAACATGATTGGGCTCCCACAAGGCAATAATCTGGGGTGGATGTGCCTCGTGTGGAATAGTTCTTTTATCTATCACTTGATCTCCTCATTTTCTAATAGAGAGGGGCGGTAGATTGTCCCATTGGGAACAGGTGCATCGGGGGTCATATCGATGGGATGCTTGACCTGGCAGTGCAGAGGTACCCTGGTAGGTGAGGAGAAGATATCTTTGTATTCTGCCATGAATTTGTCCATTTGTTTTTGCTGTGTGGAGAGGTTGAACATGGAGGCCCTTAATATGGCCACAATATTTCATTCACTCTGAGAGAGAATCACGAAGAAGACAAACTTCCCGGTTTGAGAGATGACCTTCCTGCATTGCTCGGCAGAGATCAAGAAAATTGCACTTGGTGGGACTGCCTGGGGTATCCTGTATAATTTCTTGTTCAAAGTAATAATAACATTGTGAGGTCTAGATTCATATACATCATGACATTTCCATAAATAAGGTTGGCCCAAAAGAACATTACAAACTTCGAGAGGATAAACATCACACAATACCTCGTGTTTGAAAGGATTGATGTCGTATGACAAGCAACACTGTTGGCTAACGTAGAGATCACTTCCTTGGTGGAACCATACAATGGTGTAGGGTTGTGGTGTGGTGTTGTCGGTAGAGCTAGCTGCTTGACGACCTCTTCTGAGATGAGTTTCTTATGGCTACCACTATCAACGATAAAGTGCAGTTGGGTGCCTTTTACCCACATCTGTGAATGAAAGAGGTGCTCGTCTTCTTCTGGATCGTCTGGTTCATCGAGTTGGACCTTGGTGGTAGAAATAGTGGCACTGGGTTCTGCGTCAATGATCTGTCTCCCCCTTTCTTGTTCTGACTCAAAGTCAGAACCTGGATCTGATTCAGAGGCTTTCACCTTAGCCACCAATGATTTCTTAGAGCGACAATCAACAATGTTATGCCAGAGGATCTTATGTAAGTCACACCACTTCTCGGTATCTTTCTTTCTCTTTCCAGTGTCCTTCTTTGCTTGTGGCCTAGACTGGTTTTCATGAGGTTGTCTGTCTTTTCTCTGTCTTTTGTTTTGTGGGTTGGGGCTTCCTTTTACTTGCTTCTAATGTGAGGGGTTCCCAGGCTGAAATTCTCGTGTCTTTTGTTTAATCTTTTGCTCAATTTTGACAACATATCGATAGGCCGCGCCAAGGATGAGATGTCCAAAAACTCCATTTCGATCTAGATGTATCTATGCATACCACCACGATACTTGAGCACCAAATTTTTCTCATAATCTTTGATACCCATCCTGGTGTGCAAGGTATGGAAGATATTTGTGAACTCGGGCACTGCTTGGTCTCTTTCCTGCTAGTTAGCGATTATAATACCTTAACTATAATCGCTATTATAGTTAACGATTATAGTGAACTCTGGCACTGCTTGGTCTCTTTCCTGAAATGAGTTATTAAGCTTATAAATTAGACACACCAATTATTAGGTACTTAATAATGCCCATGATAAAAATATCCTTCTTCTCTAGCAAATACTTGAATAATTAATTATCTCCTCGTCCATCCATCATATTTTTAAAAACCCTAATATGCCTCCATCCCCTTCCTTTATGCACTATTCAATAAGTTACACATCTTTGAGCTCTTTGATTTTGTTGATCATTTTCAACATTTCCAAGTTCTAGATCTTATCTTCTCAAGCCCCTTTCACTTTCTAGGCATTCCTTTTCACTTTCTATGAATTGTTTTCAATTTCTGATAGTTTATTTTTTATTATGCTCATTTTTTTTTCCCCAAAGTTGTTATTTTGTGTTATATTTGGCTGTGAATTCTATCCTAAATGGTTTTTAAGGTAGTTTATAATTTTTCACTTTTAACTACTTTCCTTCTATTATTATTACAAATATATTTATTATAAATATTATTGATTAATATATAATAATTAATATGTATTAATATTATATTATATGAAGTAAATTTTATTATTTTATTAGTTAGTTTTTATGTCATTTCGGTAATTAGTAGTATAGGTTAAATGTTCTAAAAGTATGTATTTAAAAATACAATTTAAACAATAAAAAATAAATAAATTTACTTATTCAAAAATACAATTTTAAATGATTTGATTTATTTAATTAGATTCAATGAAACCATTCAAATTAAAAAATAAAACCTTTATACAATACTTAATTATGTCAAACATGATTTGTTACTTTGAAACCGCCTATGTCAAGCATGATTTGGTGCTTTGAAAGTTGAAACCAAATGTATTTGTGCTGAAAGTTGAAACCAAACAATGTAGATAATAACAATCAATGGTGCAGTTCAATACGAAACGTCGTCGCCCTTGCATAGACGACATTTAAGGCGATTTAGCTAAATTTCTTTAACGATCCCAACTTTCGGTATGGTAGCCAATAGAGAATTTCCTATTGGATGACCAGCTTGTTTTAATGAATGCATTTTCGGCGTGGTAGTTAGAGTTTTTTCTGATAAAGCGTTTGGTCTTTCTGATAAAGCGTTCTGAGTAGTCGTTGGAACTCAGAGAAATTGTTATGCTTGTGCAGGGATAAAATTTAAAGAAAGACTGAGTATTCATTAATAATTCAAGACATGGACTCAGTGGAGTGACTTAGAGAAATTTATATATTACACGAGGTTCCACGACATAGATTGACATACATTGCTTGGCAAGTTTGAACAGACTGTCTTCCATGGAATCTGATATCTTTCTAGAAAGAACACTTAATAATGTGGAGTTTCTTCTTTTCAACATCCATGATCGTTTGAACAGCATTAAAATTTTGACAGTTGCATGCATTGATTTTGATCAATTATCAATGTGGAGTTGGTCAACGAGCATTAAAATTTGGCATTTCCATGCATTGATTTTGTAGTTTCGCAACACCAGATTATAAAGGAGTAGGTTAATTGGGGAGCAATCTTCTCTCCAGAGTTATATTTTTGATAGGTGTACTTTAGTTGTTTCATTTTAAATTTCTGGTCAATCTAGAACTTGGTTAAGGTTTTGAAATGTATGGAATTCATGGGAAACTCAGACTACCCAGGCTAATTTTTTTGCCTGAAAAGTAACTTAGACTACCCAGGTTAATTTTTTTGCCTGAAAAGTGGGTATGTTTGCTCCTGAGTTAGCCTACTCCCATAATGAACTGAGTGTGCTAACTAAGGAGCAATCTTCCCTCCCGAGTTACCTTTCCCACAAGTACTCCGATGACCACATTTTATTTTAAAATTCTAACCAATTCAAAACTTTGATCGATTTTCTGAGCATCTGGATTAGTTTAAAATGAAACAAAACCCTTAAGATAATGAACCAAACTAAATGAAGTGCATGATACTAAGTCGAATTCAAGAATTTCTCAGTACAGATAATGAAGTGCATGATACTAAGTCAAATTCGAGAGTTTCTCAGTACAGATTCGAGCCCGTTCAGAAGTTTGCCTTGAACCTTGAGGTGTTGTATTGATTCATCATGCTCATAGATTCAATGTCGTTTCAGTACTTTAATGTTGGGACCTCATAGGAGGTTTATTTTATCAAACTTAATTCGATCCCCGAGTTTATCTCGAGCTTCCCACCAATTGACAGTTAATAGATTCACCAATTGACAATTAATAGATTGGATCACTTTAATATATACGTCAAGGTATATCCAACTATGTATATACCATTTACTACAATATTGAATGTTGTTAAAATATCAAAATCCGATTTCAAACTTTTTAAAAATGTGACAAAATTGACAAAATAAATATAAATATATTAGTAAAAAAAATGAAAATATGACTAAATTAACAAAATAAATATATAATAGTAAAAAAATGAAAATATGACAAAATTTGACAAAATAAATATAAATATAATAGTCACAAAAAATGAAAATGTGACAAATTTAATAAAATAAATATAAATATAGTAGTAAGAAAAAAATGAAAATATATTAAATTTCAAATGTCACCTTACCCTTCATTCTTTTAAAAAATTTTAATGTAAAAAATTTTGTTTATTTTTAAAATTTACTTTTGATATTTGTAACTTCTGATTTTGATATTTGTAACTTCTGATTTTGATAGAATCTATTAAAGGTTATTTGTAACTTTTCATAGGATTTATTAAAATTTAGATTTGATATTTGTAATTTTTAAAAGAATTTTTATAATATTTAATAAAATCTATTAAAGGTTATTTAGTCCTTTGGTTTATTTAATAAAATTTATTAAATGTTATTTTGATTTTATCTCCTTTTAATCTTATATTTGTAATTTTGGTTTATTTAATAAAATTTATTAAATATATGTAATATTTTTATTTTTTAATATTTTATCCAAATAATAAATTTTTGTAACCTTTAATCCAACTGAAATTTGAATAGTAGTCAAATCTTTGTAATTTTTAATCTTATCTTTGAAATTTGAATAATAGTCCAATCTTTGTAACTTTTGATTTTATCTTTGAAGATTAGTTTGAAATTTGAATAATAGTCAAATTTTTGTAACTTTTGATATAACTGAAATTTGAATAATAACTAAATCTTTGTAACTTTTGATCCAACTGAAATTTGAATAATAACCAAATCTTTGTAATTTTTGATCCAACTGAAATTTGGATAGTAGACAAATCTTTATAATTTATTGTTATTACTGAAATTTCGTCCGCAAATGGTTACAAGAATCCAACATCTTCAAACAGTTATGAGGTCACCCATGGGCCAAAATTACCAAAAAACATTTCCAAAAGGTCCAAAAACTATACAACCAGTGATAAATTTAAGGTGCGTTATGACTACACAGGGCGTGCGCACACATGTGCGAACCAGAAATGCACGAAAAGTGCACATGCGCACGATGCGCGACTGTGGTCGCTAAAAGCCGCACACACATGAGAACGACGCATTTATGAGATTGGTCGGCCTCCCACCCACTTCTGGTTCAGCTTCCAAGTTGATTTGACATCCAAATCTCGGCTGGATCCGACTGGGTGGCTGGTCAAAGACCTAAAAATGCCCTAAACAACCCCTTTTCACACTTAAAACTGGTTGCACAATACCTCAAAGTGGTGCTATAAAACAAGACCATGGGTGCACTACATTTTCAAGGAATTCATTTGCAAGGTTATGCTACTATTATTCTCTTGGGGAATTCTCTTTTCTCATCAAGAGCATACTAGCATCATTACATTTGGGCAATCCATCTCACTTCTTGAGTGGATTAGTTTGGGATTCTTTCACCATTTCTTTCAAGTTTCATTGTTGTAAGAAGAGCTTAGTTGTGGGAGTCCAAGAGCCCTCCCTTGGAGGAAGAAGGGACCCAAAGTCCTCTTTCTTCTTGGTTTTTTCTTTTCACTAATATAATCCTTGCCATTGGTGACATGAGTCTTATTTGTTTCTTGTTCTTATGTCCTTATGCTCAATAGTTTAGTTGTTCTTTCATTTTCTAGTTTAATTCTTAGCTTAGTCTTTTATGTTTCTTTCTCTAACCCTTTCATTTACAACTGTCTTGCTTAGCTAACCCAACTAAGCTTGTAAGCACCTTTTTTTTTCTCATTTAGGTGACAAAAGAGGCGCAACAGATTGACGACTCCGCTGGGGAAATGTATCAATTTTCTACCCCATTTGGGTTTTTCTAGCTCTTCTTTTGGTTTATTTAACCTACAGGTACCTAAACCGGCCCAAGCCGACCTGCAAAACATCCAATTCAAAGCTGAATTGAGAGAATTCCATTCGAAATTTTCTTCACGGTTGTGTGACAGGTGTGCGCAGGTTTATTGGCCCACAGTCGCGCGTCGTGCGCACGTGCACCAAAGTTACTGTTTTTTTCAGTGCCCTTCATGCACCTGCGTCCAAAAGTCTATTTTGGTCTACGCATTGGCGCTCAATGCACCTCTGTCTACTCTGAGACCCACGCACCTGTGCAGAAAAATACACATTGTAATCCTTTTCATGATTTGGGGAAGGCCCCTAGCCTTCTTAAAGATGATTTCATGCATGTTGTAATCTACACCACACTTAGTTCCCTCTCCATATAAATGGATTAGTCAAAACACATAGGCACTTAGCGGGTTTAAAATCATTATTTCCTCTTTTGCTTTCATTTTTCCACATGGATGGCTTGCTTTGACTAAGAATATAAGTTGGAATCATTTGTAATCACATAAAGCTTGCATTGAGACTAGAAGTTGGATAACAATCGTTTAGTATGCTCTTCTCTCGCGCTTCAAAGTGACCTTGAGAATCAGAAAAAGGTTGTAGGACAATTTCATCTCCCTTAAAAAGACTAAAACCTTTAGGAGAGGACAAAAGCCCCCTTGTGACTCCTCTTAGTTTATTTTTCAAACACATCTTAAGATTGTAACGAGCCCATACATGCCCACATGCTACAAAGATAGGATAGTGTTGAAATTTACTTTCTTAGATTTAATCACTAGGGAAGTTTAAAGGTTATTGTAACAAGCCCATACATGCCCACATGATCACAATATAGGATAGTTTCAAATCTTTCTTAGATTGAATCACAATAGGGAGTTAAAGGAATAGTAAAGGACCCACATGTCCACATGCTAGTTTCCTAGGGAATTTTGAATTACGCAAGGTTGTACCAAAGGCATTTAGTTAATTAGGTAATCAACACTTCTAAGGACCAAGCGAAGTCCACATATAGCAATGTGACACCTAATTCATTAAAACATTGGCACACTTTCACTCATTCACACACAAAAGTCACTTATCACTTACATAGTTTCCATCTCGAAACTGTTGAAATAATGTAACTACGAAGAGCATTATTATTATTATTGTTATTTTATTATTAAGATTAATCCCCATTGTGGATTAATCATGTTGGTAATTGTATAAGGACCAAATCCCCTTTTGCGGATTCGTCATCGGACAATTATAAAGGGCAGAATAAGAAGTCAGCCCCAACAGTTATTATTGAAGACCTAGAATTAATTAAAGGTGGGTTTACCCACCTAGAGTGAGAGGTCGACCCTACCAGTGAAACCCCTTCACATGTGCCAATCTTGTATAAATAAGAGGCTAGCGCCTCACTTCTAACACACAACTCACTTGCTCATTATCTTATGAGGCAAGCTGCAATTACCAGAGAGAGGAGAAGAAGAGTGGCACATCTCTTGGGGAGGACTATCTGTATTGGTTTGAGTTATTTCTTGAACATTGTATAATCTATTTATGATAAGGAAGTTTTTGCTAGGTTTTCTTCCCCTAGAGGGTTTCCCAAGATAAATGTTGTGTCTCTTGTGAATGTGTATTTCTCAGTGATCTTGTTCTTATGATCATAGATGATTTTAGGGGCGAACTTTCGCTCATGGGCGAAATTTAGGGGCTTCCAATTTTTTATTGGGAAAATTTTTTGTATTAAAATGATTTTTTAAAACTTATATCATTAGCCCATAATTTATTTTAGGGGAAAATTCATGTACAGGGTTAGCCCTTGTTTTTAGGAAAGATAGAGGGAAAAAAAATTATATTTCGCCCCTGAAATTTGGAGGGACAAGCTTCCATTAGCCAAATTTCTAGAAGTATGGGAATTTCTGATAGCTTCTTCGCCCTACCATTTGGTAAAATCAGGGTTTATGGTTTAATTCGCCCAGATTTTGTGATATGGGCACTGGGTAGCCACATTTTGGCCCTCCCACCTGGTATAAATTGTATGGCATCTGCCCAAGATTAAAATCATAGCTTTGTTACTTGTCTGGTTCGTTCGTGAGAACTACAGAGTCTACTATCTAGTGACCATCCAGAAAATCTCTAAATCGCCAAGGCTCGGTTTACATATATTGAATTTTCATGTTTATTTCCCCTCGACAGAACGGAAAGAGGGCAAGAGATGCTAGTGGTGGAGCTTCCTATTCAGAGAAGAATTTGTTACAGTTATTAGCCTGGTGGTCCGTGGAGCCGCCTGTTCAGAGAAGAAGAAACTTGGAAGGTGCCGCGAGAGGCTTTGGCGGTGAATAATTACCAAGGTTTCAACTTCGCAAACGTCTTGATAGGTATTTACTAGTTATCTGGTCTCTCATCTTTAAATTCCTTAAAGATATTTATTTAAATTGTGGGACAAAAACTGCAGACTTGGAACCAAATTTGTTTTGTCACAAGGGTGTGTATTTTCACGTTTTTTTATTTTGTTTATACTTATGTTTTTTTATTTGGATCCCCATTTCATTTCCCTGTCGTGTGCACCCAATCTCCAGCCAAGCTTTCATCCTTTTTCCAATCAGATTGCACCCAACGACTTTTCCAACTATCTGTATTTGTACATGTTTTTTTATTTTGTTTATACTTACGTTTTTTTATTTGGATCCCCATTCCATTTCCCTACCATGTGCACCCAATCTCCAGCCAATCTTTCATCCTTTTTCCAATCAGATTGCACCCAACGACTTTTCCAGCTATCTATATTTGTAAGGTAAGAAAATTGTTAGCAAGTTTTAATACAAAATTATCAGTCCAATACAAATAAATCCTAAATGAAATACAATCATAAAACACATGTAACATCCAATGAAGACAACCACAATGAAACTGCCTAACCCATATTCTCAAAAAATGCAATAAAATGATGACCCTAACATCAATTAGCTAAAGCTATCAGCAGAATTATATAATGAATATGATTCAATCACAAATCAATTATCTAATATTCTGGACCAAAAGTTGACTTCCAGGCTAGGGAGCGATCTCAAGGTCATCTTGAAGAGCCACTGAATGCCAAGTTGGTAGAAGTTGGGGAATTTATCCAGCTTGGCACAAGGCCCTTCACAAGCATAAATTTTTTCTTGGGGTCTTGCAAACTTTGTGCCACACTGCATGATCATCCATTTTTTTTTTATTTTTTTTTTATTTGTCTGGAGGAATCAACAACTAGTTGGGCACGTGCTCACGTTACACGTGGCCGTGTTATCCAACCGCTACCACTATAACCTCCAGGTGTGCCCACGATGCCCCTTACGCGGCACATAAGGTAAGTCGGGGGGAGTTGAACTCGAAACCTCATAGAACTTCATTTTCACGGCACTTGCCAATTGAGCTGCCCCCGGGGGCCATGATCATC
>JZKD02S1758102.1:8051-19250 GCA_000966675.3 Picea glauca | reverse complement strand
CATGCACTGAAAAAAATGGTCAAGAGCAGCCTGCTCTGATACCACTAATCCAGATTATTTTTGGCACAAAATGAGAGCGGAGATATAGAGTGGAGATATAATAAAGAAATGTACATATATATCTCGGATATCCAATAATATAACATAAATGTATCATATATGCAAGCATAAACACAAATATACACTAATACACAATTTTCTATTAATGAGCAAAAATGTACAAAGACTGTAAAAATACAGAGTGGAAGACTCGCTAGAATGGTGGCAGCATATCTCTGAGAAGAGATGTGACAACTACTCGCATTTGCAAGAACAGGATAGTTATAATGAGGCTCCCAAGGCCTTTTTAACATAAGTAAAATCCAAAACCCTAACCCTGGCATATGAAAATCCAAAAGGTTTGCGGGCCCCGATGGGGGTAGTTGATACATCAACTTCTCAGGGGCGTAAATTTTGCATACTATCTCCATTTGGGGCGCTCGATACACCATTGGAAAGGTCTAACCGAGAAGAACAATTTTATATTGGCCTAGGTTAGTACCTTAAAGAGTCACTTGGGCCCCAAATCCCCAAACAATGTCGTTTAGGGCCTTAAAACGACCCCAAAAGTTTGGAACCCAAAAAACTGTTGAAAAACTACCAAGATGGAAAACTATTTTTTGAGCCCGTGGAACAGGTGGGTGGCCACCGATATCCACTTGGATCACTCAGGAAATTACGAGAGTGAACTACCACCTAGTATGAGTTAACTAATCTCTCAGTCTTCAGTTAACTGACTAAAACAAAGTGAAGTGAGGAGGAGATCAGGGAATCATGAGTAATGCGTTAGTCTAGTTATGATTTCAAGGATAATGCGGATTAGTTGGTGATGATCCCAATGTTGCATGGTGATAATCCCAATGTGGCATCTAAACTCAACTCAACTGATCAAACTAAAGTGTGAACTGAAGATACTATTCTCCCTAAACTATAGGAGACTGGATAATGACTAATAAACATAGGGAAAACCTTAGGAAAATAAATATTAGGTATATTTGAAGTACTCCAACACCCCTCGTAAACATCACTATGGTGAAAATAAAGAATGGGTCCCAAAAACGAGGCCATGTTAGGTACCCAAGTACAAAATATACATTGAAATAAATGAGGAAAGAGGGAAAACCTCATTGGAAACACCCCCCCCCCCCTCAAAGCACAATGTATGTAAAAAGAAGAACCGATAGTTTCTAGGAAAATGTGTCCTTCACTCCAAGATGATTGCGCAGAGAATAGAAATTTTCCTTAGTGAAGGTCTTGGTGAAGATGTTTGCAATTTATTCTACTGAAGGACAGAACTACAGGTCGATGATCCTCTCGTGTGTAACATCCCCGACCACCCATGCCGGGGCCATGCTACTCGAGAAAACACTTTTATTCTCTGCTNATCTAAACTCCACTCAACTGATCAAACTAAAGTGTGAACTAAAGATACTATTCTCCCTAAACTATAGGAGACTGGATAATGACTAATAAACATAGGGAAAATATTAGGAAAATAAATATTAGGTGTATATGAAGTACTCCAACACCCCTCATGAACATCACTATGGTGAGAATAAAGAATGGGTCCCAAAAATGAGGCCATGTTAGGTACCCAAATACAAAATATACACTGAAATAAACGAGGAAAGAGGGAAAACCTCATTGGAAACACCCCCCCCCCCCCCTCAAAGCACAATGTATGTAAAAAGAAGAACCGATAGTTTCTAGGAAAATGTGTCCTTCACTCCAAGATGATTGCACAGAGAATGGAACTTTTCCTTAGTGAAGGTCTTGGTGAAGATGTCTGCAATTTATTCTACTGAAGGACAAAACTACAGGTCGATGATCCTCTCGTGTGTAACATCCCCGACCACCCATGCCGAGGCCATGCTACTCGAGAAAACACTTTTATTCTCTGTTCAACATACTATAACATACCCAACATCCAACTGAGCTATGCCACATAATTTTTTTGAACTACATGCAATTAAAACATATACACAAACAACTCTTGTGAGACTTTACATATAAAACGCAAAAAAACAAATACATTATGTAAATGCACGGATTCATACTGAATAATAGTAAACATATACAAGCAATACACATAAATATAAATACAGTGATAAACCACACATAAGATAAACCCATAAAAATACACACGTAATTAATAATGTAGCATGTAATTTATCACACAATTGACACTTATATTGGTAAGAATATCATCAACTGCATGCAAAACTTCCACAAACCTCCCAGCCTTAGACCACACTGCTCATCACTCTCAACAGTGGGTCACTCGTGAGCTGAGACTAAATTCCACCTGGGTAAAGGGATTCCTAACCAGGATGACTATCTAAGATAACCTAATTTGATGAATCAAATTATTGATGTTTTTGAATTATACTTATTTACGTACAAATAGACAGAAAAGCAGAGAAAGGAAGTTTACTTTATCTATACAACTGTAGTTGAAATAGCCCGCAACAGGCACAACTTGTACGAGGGATTGAAGCTTTCTACGATCATCGCTTTTGGGTCAATCAATGTAGCAATTTCTAATGGCTATGGCTATGGCACTCCATTAGCCCACGTCTTTTAATGAAGAGGTGAAAATTGTCCAGGCTTTGTTTTTTTATGCAATGTTCTTTAAAGCTTTGGTCTATCCATCGAAACATAGTTACATAGTTAATACGAAGATAATATATGGATATTGATGATTCAGAAAATACTGGGATGTAGGTATAGCAATGAAGAATAGAAAGGGATGCAGGCAAGAGGGTCTTGGATAACAAAGGTAACATCCTCGGGGTTCGGAAATTATAGATACACCTCCATCTGAAGTTTGAGGTGGTGGCGAGGTGGGGATGAGGAGGTGACAAGGGTCTGAGCAACATGTTAGGATGTGGCCAGAGGTGAGAAACATGTTAGGAGGTGGCCAGACACAATTTTTGTTTATTTTTAAACTCTAACAATTGAGAAAAAAAATTGACATATACCACAGTATTAATGTCGCATCACTGAGCTTTCCACCAATAAAGAATTTTATTTGTAAAATCGAAAAAAGGGTATAACTTTGACAACAACTATTGTGCCATCATCTAATACACCTTTATACACGGATCCATGCCTGCCATGTCCCACTAGGTTATCTAGGCTGAGGCCATTAGTTGCTCTATTAACCTCTTCCTCACTTACAATCTTCGTCTCCCGGAGTCGGCTCCCGAGCATTGTCCCTAATCTTGTGTCAACAGTTTCTGACAATGCAGAATTTCTTCTGTGAAAACATATTAAAATTCTTAAAACTAGACAAGATACAGATAGCAAACCTAGCCCAACCGAAGTCGCCAAGATAACTATCCTTCTCTTGGAATAATGATGGTGTTTTGTCTTCAATTTACAGGGGGGAAACTCTATCCACCCGCCACAGAGAGCAGCGTTTCATAAGAATGATGTAAAGTTCAGTTTTCTGAAAGCTCCAGAGTATGGTATTTCTCCTATGAAGTTATTGTATGACATGTTTAAGTGCCTAAGCTTCCTTAATTTCTCTATAGAGTGAGGCAGGGGACCGGAAAGATTATTGAAAGAGAAATCCATATCTTGAAGGTCTGCGAGTTTCCCGGTTGATGTTGGAATCGTGCCTTCTAGTGAATTGTAAGAAAGATTAAGGTAGTCAAGTCCAACACTATTCACTAATTGGCTGGGTATGCTCCCTGAAAAATTATTGGCAGAGATATCAATTGCTAGAACCATTTGCATTCCTCCCAGTTCGACAGGTAGCCTTCCTGTGAGTGCATTATGTGAGACATTAATGTAGAACTGTAGGTTATGAAGGCTAACCACTTGCAATGGCATCACGCCGGTTAGCTGGTTGTGACTGAGATCCAAAAGCTCGAGATTGGAACATCTCCCGATGTTGTCCGGTATATTACCACTGAATTAGTTATAGCTGAGATCTAATCTTCTTAGCTGCTGCAAACTTGCAAAAACCTGATGAATTTCTCCAGAAAACTGGTTTTTGGAAAGGTTCAGTGCAAACAGAGCTTTCAATTCACTGAATTGATAGGGAATATTACCTTCCAAGTTGTTCCCGGAGAGTTGTAGCAGCTGAAGAGTGGACATCCCTCCTAGTGCAGAAGGTAGGCTTCCAGAGAGAAAATTGCCACCTAGATATAATGTGATCAATCCAGTGAGGTTGCTCATCTCCTGGGGTATACTACCAGTGAAACGATTCTCCATCAAAGAGAGATAAAAAAAAAGTTTGAGAAAGTTGGCCTATGCTTCCTGGTAAGTCGCCCTTAAGATCATTGTTCCAAAGAGAGAGTTTTTGCAGACTGGTGTAGTTAGAAAGTACTCCAAATATGGGAGTGGAGTCGGCACTAACCAAACGATTCAGAGAAATATAAAGTCTCCCTAGATGTCGTATCTTGCCAAATTTTCGAGGTATGCCTCCCGTTAAGACATTACTAGATAGTGAAAGGATCAAAAGCTGAGAGAAATTTCCCAGCGACGTCGAAATTGTACCGTTCGATTCGTTTTTCTCTAGATTTAGCAACCATAAATTTGAGAGCTTGGCACCTATATCTGACGGGATTTCTACAGAAAGCATGTTGTCAAACAAGGATAATTTCACCAACGTAGTGCAATTTAGAAATGAAAGTGGTATTTCTCCACTCAGCTAGTTTCCTCGAAGAGACAGCCATTGTAGGCTAGTGAGCAAGCCAAGATGGAAAGGGATAATCCCGCTAATAAAGTTATTTTCTAAATTCAGAATCTCCAGCTCAGAACAATTTCCCAAGGATTCGGGCACTTTACCTGCTAATCTGTTCGTATCCAATGAAAGAACTCGCAGCTTTTGCAGTTGGACAAGATCACTTGGAATACTCCCTGTCAAATTATTGATGGACAGATCAATCACCGTGAGAGCCGTGCAAGCTCTCAAAGCCTTTGGAATGGACAATATCAAGTTATTCCTATTCAACAACAGAATTTTTAAGCGACGCAACCTGCCCAATTCGTTGGGGATTGCTCCAGAGAAACTGTTATAAGTGAGATTCAACACGTCAAGAAACGACATATTACCCAAGTGTGGAGTAATAGTGCCTTCCAGGCTTCTGTTGTATATATTAAGGGCAATTACCCGTAGTTTCTTTGGATGGTAGCTGACACCAGTGCAATTGCAGACATGATTGCCAACATACCAGTTGGCTAAGGCATCAAAAGGGTCATATGTGATGGAGCTTTTGAATGCTTCCAGTGCTTTTACTATTAGAATAAATGTTACTTTAGGAGACTAGATTGGGTTGGTTGAAGATTTGTAGGAGGCTGTTGAGATATCTTTTCAACCACTCCCTCCAAGTATGGAATCGGTTGGATTTGAATCCAGCTATATATTTACCTATGTATGTGTGTAAGAGTGCAGTAATACAATCTATTGTTTGTGTGTTATTCCTGTGCAATGGCTGCTCTTCCAATTTCTATTTTGGTATCAGAGCCTAGCTGGGCTTAATCCATCACAGGAGTGCCCAGGAAGATGAAATAGTTTGGGAGATGGTTTTCTGTACATACGTAGATTAAGAGTGTTGAATTCTTTTGTTTGTGAGAGTGGTGCCACTATTGTTGTTGGAGGAGGGTCGCATTGCCACGCATTTGAGAAATCATCGGAATATATCTCATTAATATCTATGCGTGTTGTTTCATTTGTGAGCCGTTGTGTGAAGTTTTTTATTCCTGTGTTGTGTTTTGTGGAAGAAGGAAGCAAAGAAAAAATAAAAATAAAAATCTGCCTACGTGGAGGAGATCCATAAAACCACTGTGCAAGAAGTCGTAATTTGCTGCTACCAAGGAAGGATCTGCACGAATTGAAGCCATGGTTTCAATCTGACTATGATGGTGAGCAAGCTTNTGACAACGCAGACTTTCTTCTACGAAAACATATTAAAACTCTTAAAACTAGACAAGATACAGATAGCAAACCTAGCCCAACTGAAGTCGCCAAGATAACTATCCTTCTCTTGGAATCATTATGGTGTTTTGTCTTCAATTTACAGGGGGGCAACTCTATCCACTCGCCACAGAGAGCAGCGTTTCCTAAGAATGATGTAAAGTTCAGTTTTCTGAAAGCTCCAGAGTATGGTATTTCTCCAATGAAGTTATTGTATGACATGTTTAAGTGCCTAAGCTTCCTTAATTTCTCTATAGAGTGAGGCAGGGGACTGGAAAGCTTATTGAAAGAGAAATCCATATCTTGAAGGTCTGTGAGTTGCCCGGTTGATGTTGGAATCGTGCCTTATTGAAGTTATTGTATGACATGTTTAAGTGCCTAAGCTTCCTTAATTTATCTATAGAGTGAGGCAGGGGACCGGAAAGCTTATTGAAAGAGAAATCCATATCTTGAAGGTCTGTGAGTTGCCCAGTTGATGTTGGAATCGTGCCTTCTAGTGAATTGTAAGAAATATTAAGGTAGTCAAGTCCAGCGCTATTCACTAATTGGCTGGGTATGCTCCCCGAAAAATTATTGGCAGAGAGATCAATTGCTAGAACCATTTGCATTCCTCCCAGTTTGGCAGGCAGCCTTCCTATGAGTGCATTATGTGAGACATTAATGTAGAACTGTAGGTTATGAAGGCTAACCACTTGCAATGGAATCATGCCCGTTAGCTGGTTGTGACTGTGATCCAAAAGCTCGAGACTGGAACATCTCCCGATGCTGTCCGGTATATTACCACTGAATTAGTTATAGCTGAGATCTAATCTTCTTAGCTACTGCAAAATTGCAAAAACCTGATGAATTTCTCCAAAAAACTGGTTTTTGGAAAGGTTCAGTGCAAACAGAGCTTTCAATTGACTGAATTGATAGGGAGTATTACCTTCCAAGTTGTTCCCGGAGAGTTGCAGCAGCTGAAGAGTGGACATCCCTCCTAGTGCAGAAGGTAGGCTTCCAGAGAGCAAATTGCCACCTAGATATAACGTGATCAATCCAGTGAGGTTGCTCATCTCCTGGGGTATACTACCAGTGAAACGATTCTCCGTCAAAGAGAGATAAAACAGAGTTTGAGAAAGTTGGCCTATGCTTCCTGGTAAGTCTCCCTTAAGATCATTGTTCCAAAGAGAGAGTTTTTGCAGACTGGTGCAGTTAGAAAGTACTCCAAATATGGGAGTGGAGTCGGCACTAACCAAACGATTCAGAGAAAGATAAAGTCTCCCTAGATGTCGCAGCTTGCCAAATTCCCGAGGTATGCCTCTCGTTAAGACATTACTAGATAGTGAAAGGATCAAAAGCTGAGAGTAATTTCCTAGCGACGTCGGAATTGTACCGTTCAATTCGTTTTTCTCTAGATTTAGCAACCATAAATTTGAGAGCTTGGCACCTATCTCTGACGGGATTTCTCCAGAAAGCCTGTTGTCAAACAAGGATAATTTCACCAATGTAGTGCAATTTAGAAATGAAAGTGGTATTTCTCCACTCAGCTGGTTTCCTCGAAGAGACAGCCATTGTAGGCTAGCGAGCAAGCCAAGTTGGAAAGGGATAATCCCGCTAATAAAGTTATTTTCTAAATTCAGAATCTCCAGCTCAGAACAATTTCCCAAGGATTCGGGCACTTTACCTGCTAATCTGTTCGTATCCAATGAAAGAACTCGCAGCTTTTGCAGTTGGACAAGATCACTTGGAATACTCCCTGTCAAATTATTGATGGAAAGATCAATCACCATGAGAGCCGTGAAAGCTCTCAAAGCCTTTGGAATGGACGATATCAAGTTATTCCTATTCAGCAACAGAAGTTTTAAGCGACGCAACCTGCCCAATTCGTTGGGGATTGCTCCAGAGAAATTGTTATAAGTGAGATTCAACACGTCAAGAAACGACATATTACCCAAGTGTGGAGTAATAGTGCCTTCCAGGCTTCTGTCATATAGATTAAAGGCAATTACCCATAGTTTCTTTGGATGGTAACTGACACCAGTCCAATTGCAGACATGATTGCCAACATACCAGTTGGCTAAGGCATCAAAAGGGTCATATGTGATGGAGCTTTTGAATGCTTCCAGTGCTTTTACTATTAGAATAAAGTTTACTTTAAGAGACTAGATGGGGTTGGTTGAAGATTTGTAGGAGGTTGTTGAGATATCTTCTCAATCACTCCCTCCAAGTATGGAATCGGTTGGATTTGAATCCAGCTATATATTTACCTATGTATGTGTGTAAGAGTGCAGTAATACAATCTATTGTTTGTGTGTTATTCCTGTGCAATGGCTGCTCTTCCAATTTCTATTTTGGTATCAGAGCATAGCTGGGCTTAATCCCTCACGGGAGTGCCCAGGAAGATGAAATAGTTTGGGAGACGGTTTTCTGTACATACGTAGATTAAGAGTGTTGAATTCTTTTGTTTGTGAGAGTGGTGCCACTATTGCTGTTGGAGGAGGGTCGCATTGCCATGCATTTGAGAAATCATCGGAATATATCTCGTTAATATCTGTGCGTTCTGTTTCATTTGTGAGCCGTTGTGTGAAGTTTTTTATTCCTGTGTTGTGTTTTGTGGAAGAAGGAAGCAAAGAAAAAATAAAAATAAAAATCTGCCTGCGTGGAGGAGATCCATAAAACCACTGTGCAAGAAGTCGTAATTTGCTGCTACCAAGGAAGGATCTGCACGAATTGAAGCCATGGTTTCAATCTGACTATGATGGTGAGCAAGCTTAATGCCCAAGATCCCATATTTACCCGAGCGCAAGTCATTGTTCTTGTTAGAGGCTTGATTCTCTTAGCTGGAAACGTGATTGCACAATTTAATACTAGTCAGAGCCACTGCCACGCATTGCAATCAATTTGGTGCACGTTTATGAGATCTGGTGTAAACACTATTAGATCTTTGAAGCTCTCTCATGGGTTCAATGATCAGGTTCAACCTCTCTTCAGTCATCTTCTTTTGCAACTTCTAGGGCTTCGAAACAAGATTGCCATTTTCTAAAATTGACGAAGAAGAGGCAACGAGTAATTATTAGAAGGTTTTGCATTATTGTAAATATATTATATTTATTTTTTGTTTGTAAAAAAATTGTAATGCGGAACCAAATATAGAGCAGAACGATGTAATTCAACCTTGTAGTTCTTGCGTGTTCTTCGGTGGCACAAGAGCATGTTACTAGTTTGATTATGTCCAGTATGTTATAAGTTGTATATTCTTGTTGTACTTCGGTTCTCCAAGATCGACAATTACAGGTTACATTTCCCTGGTGAGTTTAAAGTTTTGTGTGTAAGTGTTTATGTAAAAATAAGAACTTGTATTTTGATGCAAGCTGGTAGCCCCAGTATCAAGTACATTGTTTTTATTAGAAGTCACCTTGTGTAAAGGAATGTTGAGGACATTCAGTATCCAAACTTTTCTTCTAGATATTGAAGGATAGCCGAAAGAAAAAATCCTACAGATGAAGGCAAGTTCATAGAATGCATCAATAATTGTCAACTTTTGTCATGGAAGCCCTGATGAGCCAAGTTGTCAAATTGTCTAGTATACAAGTGCAAGAAAGATGGTCGGAGGTGTTTTGACTTTAAATGTGTCGATGGAAAGATCGAAGAAGAGGAAGAAGAAAGAGCGGAAGTCGTGTGATTTCAGAGTGATTTTCAGTGCTGAGGAAGACCAGACAGACAGACGAAAGTTTAAGTATTGTAATTTGTAAAGTAAGCATTAAGGGAGGGTATTAGAATAAAGCTTACTTTAGGAGACTAGATTGGGTTGGTTGAAGATTTGTAGGAGGCTGTTGAGATATCTTCTCAACCACTCCCTCCAAGTATGGAATCGGTTGGATCTGAATCCAGTTATATATTTACCTATGTATGTGTGTAAGAGTGCAGTAATACAATCTATTGTTTGTGTGCTATTCCTGTGCAATGGCTGCTCTTCCAATTTCTATTTTTTACATCCACCTCAGGACTATATTGATAATTTCTAACAACATGACTGTTTGCAGAATAAAAGAAGAATAGTATCACAATGATCATGAGGATCAACTCTTTTGAAGCTGCCATCTCTTCTTAAGATAAATCACGGTATCCAAGCCGTGTATTTGTTTGATATTTGCAGATTTAAAAGGTAAGACAATGTTGAATATAATGCATCTCTTCTTGAGATAAATTACGGTATCCAAGCCGTGTATTTGTTTGATATTTGCATATTTAAAAGGTAAGATAATGTTGAATATAATGATTAAGAATATATGTTTTGTTTTAAAAGATTATAAGTTAAAATCTAAAGATAATATATATATACTTTTATAAAATTTATTAATCAAATCTCTAAATAGAAGGAGTCTCCTACACTAATTTAATATAAAACATATTATAAACAAACTAACCACTTGCCAAGTTATATATATATATATATATGTATATATAACATGTCATAAACAAATCAACCACTTACGTAACTTTTGATTTTTTTTCTCCTAATGCATATATCATGAAGAAATATATAAAAAAAATGCCGCTGTTGGAGACCCAGAGGTGTACAATCACACTCTTTTATCGATTGAGAAGTTATTTTTTTTATTAATATCTGAGTAGTCGAGATATTTCGATGCATTATAATTTCCCACTTATACTTTGATTTTTAATTTATTTATTTTTAATGAGGGTCGCACTTTCCATTGAACTTTTCCATTATAATTTCCCATTTTKCTTTGATTTTTAATTTATTTTTTTATGAGGGTTCTACTTTCCATTGAATTTTYCCTGGAAAAGTTGTTTATTGTAGACTTATTACATCGAAAGGCGTATACCTATTGACCATGGGCACATTTAATAGGTTTTTAGTGTTTAATCAGTTTTGTATGGACAAGATTAAATATTGATGGAATATTCTTAGTAGTCCCTGTTATCCCCGATATCTAGGGATAACTAGGAGATCATGTCTTGAGGCCCACAGGTCCTAGACATGGAGTACCGAGAGAAGGATTGACCTGAGCATGGCCCTGGAAGGCCCATCTTTCTTCTTCGCCAGATTTTTCATGTCAGCAGCAACAACTTCCATCACCACCGGCTTGGACTTGCATCGGAGAGGACTCTTGCCCCATGAGGTAATTGGTCCAAGGTATCATGGTATGTGTCATATTTGATCATTATAACCCTCTTATATATGCATTAGGTTCCTTTCATTTCTGATGACTGCTTGGATCTTACACTAA